>JASDQU010010837.1:80097-121854 GCA_032191745.1 Picea mariana | reverse complement strand
CTCTCTCTCTCTCTCTCTCTCTCTCTCTCTCTCTCTCTCTCCAACTGCAGCTCCAAAAATTGCTCCTCAATGAACAAGTGAGTGTGTGTCTAATTGAAGTGCTAGCCTCCTTATTTATACAATTCTAGCACGTGTGGAAGTGTCTTTTCACTGGCAGGTCCAACTTCTCAATCTGGGTGGTTATAACCACCTTTAATATATTTTGTGGCCTCTTTAATATATTCTAGGGCCGACTTCTTATTCTGCCTATTACAATTATATTTTGACCAATCCACAAAATGGTATTTGGTCTTTTACAATAGTCGACATAATAAATCCCCAATAGGGGATTGATCTAATGAATAATACCACAATAATAATTAGAATACACTTTGCAGTTACATTATTTCAACAATTTTTGCAGATGGCACCTCCCGAATTCTGGTCCCGGGCTCACTCGCTTCGTACGTTGGTGAATATTTTTAATGTATTTTGGCCATCAAATTCTCTTTTGACCTCACACATTAGGGGGCATATGTTATAACCCTAAATTGTACCATACATGCATACCTGACATCAGGGCCTCTTACTTTCTATTTTTGCCAAGCCATCACTGAGCAGCTCTTCTTAAAAACACTATTTTTGAAGATGTACGCGCCCTGCACCACTACTGCCTGTGTACACATGATTTTTGCACCACTACAAATCACGTACGTACACAATCTACACCATTACATCTTGCATATACCCACAAATGTTGCAAAAATTAAAAAGTTGCAAGGAATTCGTTGAGATTACGGGCTATTGGGTAGTTTCCCAACTATTCCACCGCCTATAGCCCGTCACCCAACCGGATAACCTTCCTTTTGTCATACAAAATGAGGTTTTGGGGTCTCATTCCTAATCCAAGCATAAGAATAGTGAACTCTACCCATTTCACATCCCCTCCTTGCCCCAAGAATTTGCAGCCACCTTGTGAGATTTACATTAGAATTTCCCATTCTTTCCCTTTTTCCTCAATCATAAGCCTATGTTCTTTCCTTAGAAGAAGTGTGAGAGGAGAAAGATATGTGGAATCACAGTTGGATATTGGTAAAGAGGATCTTGGACTAGGTTTGAGGAGCAATGGCCGATCTCATTGTAAGTAAACATTGTGATATCAATAAAAGGAATACTTTTTCTGTCTCGAAATATGATGTGTCAAATATCTATGTTTGATTTATGTTTTATAATGACATATAACCCATGATTCATATTTGAGATACATGTTTGTAGTTCCATGTTTATCTATTTGTGAATGCAGGTCAGCCTTGGGAGGAGACTTGTAGTCAGTGGAGCAATCGAACACGAAAGGTGTTGTAACAGATTTTGAAAATTTTCAATATTACTTAGGCACTTTCGCCCAGACTATCTACAGGAGTATCGACTGGAAATGCTATTTTCAGGTTCATCTTCATACACACCTCCAGTCATGGAAATTCCTTCATCTCTTCCCATTGGAGAACCTAATTCCATATCAGTTAAAGAATTGTTGTGCATCTCAGGATTACTGTCAAATGCAACTAAAGATTTCTCAGTTGAAAACTCACCATCTAGCTCGGGTAAAAAATTGATTGATGAAAAGTTGCCATTCAGCCCGGCCAAAAAATCGCCGAATGAAAATTCTCCTTCTAGTTCAGACAAAGATATTCTGGTTGGAGGTTTGTTCTCTCCAGAGGCTGATAATATGAAGTCCATCTCGGCTAAAAAAAAATAAAAATCCTCTGCAATTGAAAAGTCCTCTGTCATTTCTACTGAAGAATTACATCCTACAAAAGTTGAAAAGACATCAGCTATTGAGAAGAGAGCATGTGACTTATACCGAAGTAAAATGAGTTCAAGATAGCAGGAGGCCCGTATATTCTGGAAAGATGTGTAAGCACTGGTTATCAGGAATGTGGGCATGCAATTTGACCCTATGCCCTAATTTTCCTTATGAAAAATATCGGTGGCAGCCTAATAACTGTAACATGCCCAACTTTGAAGGGCAACACTTCCTTACAAGAATGCAGGACAAAACACTTGCGTTTGTTGGGGATTCATTAGGAAGGCAATAGTTCCAGTCTATTATGTGCCTCATTACAGGTGGAAAAGATAGTCCAGATGTTCAAGATGGTGGAAGGATTCAGGTTTATCTCAAATGCACTTCACTCGGCATTGCCCTGTGGAATATTACACCATGGCCTCTTGTATTGTGATGGAGCTGAGCCGTTCTGCATTCAACTTGGGTTTTACAAAATTGTGTGAAATCGTCGCCTGTATTGACGACATGTATGACACATATGGGACAATTAACGAGCTTGAACTCTTTACAGCAGCAGTTAAGAGATGGAATCCATCGACTATACAGTGCCTTCCAGGATATATGAAAAGTGTTTTCATTATGTTGTACCAACTTGTTACTGAAATGGCACGAGAGACGGAGGAGACACCAGGCCGGGATACTCTTGACTATGCTCAAAAGGTTTGGGAAGCTATAATTGATGCTCATATGCAAGAAGCGAGGTGGATCGCGAGTGGTCATATCCCAACCTTTGAGGAATACCTAAAGAACTGCAAGGTTACTAGTGGTTTACATATAGCGATATTGCCCATCCTCACGTTGGATGTACCGCTTCCTGATCGCCTCCCCTTGCAGGAAATTGATATTCCGTCCAGGTTCCATCAATTGGCCTCCTCCATCGATCGAATAAGAGGGAACTTAGAGAAGAAGGAAAGTCGGGGCCCTGCTACAAATGGATCTTTATCATATAACACTCTTGATTACAATGGTAGTTGCTACTACCTTTGTCTCCCGCTCTCCATCTCCTACAACTATCCCTCGTGGATTTGAAATTGCAGTAAAGAAATGCAGCACCTCCATCGTCTATTCAACTGACGAGTTTTTTCATTGGTGATGTGATTGGGTTAAGCCCTGTCATGACTTCACCACCGATTTCTGCATTAAAACTTAGTCTTAAAACAAATCTACAGAGATTGAAGAAACAAAGAATAACTTTAGAAGCGGAGGAAAAGACTTGTTGTTCAATTTTACTGAGTGATTACAGGGAATCGGAAGAGGTGAGAGTGATGCCCGATTGCAGTCACATGTTCCACGCATTCCTCTATGTCCTATCTGTAAATCTAGCAGGAAGGAAGAAGCAGATGAACGTGGACCGGCTAGAGAGCAACCGTCTGAATGCAAATAGCAAATAAAACACCAACACATGCCACATGCACGAAACACCATGAAGAGCACCAATCTCGTCATTTCGGGATTTTGATCATCGTTTTTCACATTACGCTTCTTCCTCTGAAATTTTGAAAGCCAATTCATGGTTCCATTATTGCGTCGATGGGTGACAGTCGAGGAGCTGGAGCATATACTAGCAGAAGTTAATATACACATGATACCAACTTCTGGAGAGATTTCTCCAATAAGAATCATGGATGATGGAAGTGTTGTCAATACCATTCGAGGTTTGGCATTAGGCTTTGGAGTTTCTTGAAACATAATAGGGGCTTGCAGTGATGATGAACAGACAGACGTTCCTGACAAACATGAAGATGTCGGGGGTTAGTCTTCCACAATTAAGGATCAAAACAGGGCCGACCGAATAATGTACATGTCTGGTTGATGCTGAAGGCAATCATACCATGCATCCTTGCCTGTCTGATGCAGTTAGACTCCAGGCCAGTGAGCTAAATGGTGATGATTTTAGAGGATCTCAGTGGGTTGTGCTGAATGGGTATGGATTCTATGGCCAAAAGTTGGTGAAGAAAACTGTTAGTTTGGAAAAGCAAGATGCTGCATATTTATCGATGGATTTGGCCCATTTTGAGGTGGTTCAGAACTTTAGATCACAACTGTTAGATTTATTAGAGTCTGGGAAAGTAGATCTTTGTTTTGAAAATGAAGATGAAACAAGAGAATTGATGAGTGGTGAGCCTAATGCAGATGCAAATTCTTCTTTGGATTTTTTGGCCAAATATTGTAGATGGGCCGTAGTAATGCTTGGTCCCAAAGGCTGCATTGCTCGAAATGGGAAAGATATTGTTCGAGTTCCAGTCATCGAAGGGGCAGAGGTCATTGATACAACTTGTGTTGGGGATTTCTTTGCAAGTGGTTTTCTATGATAAAGGGCTTCTCATTAGCTGACTACTACATAATGGGATGCTACAGTGGTGGTGTTGTGGTGTGTGCTCTTGGTGAGGAGGTCAGTCTAGAGAGCTGGCAACGAACTTACAGCAAATGCAGGTTCTAGGTCTTCCAGCTCCAAATTTTGCACATGGTTCTATAAGGGAACCTACTAATTAGAATCAGAATTTAATTGTTCGGTTGCAATTTTTCTGCCAAAAAATCAGATTTCCATGCAATATTTGTCGATTATTTCAGTCTCCATGTCGATGAGTTTGAATTCGTCGAGTAAGTTTAAAAAAAATATTGGCGGTGCAGAGGCTTTCTAAGAAATATTCAAATGTATCGTTTTAAATCAAACAAAGCGAGATGCTGATAGTCTGCCAATAGCACTGGGTCGGGTCCTTTCTTGTGAATTTATGCATGGTGATATTTCACTGAATCAGCGAGAGAAGACTCTTGTTGGATTTTGATAAGGGACGCTTTAAAGAGATGATTGCTACTGATGTAGCTGTCCATGGTCTTGATATTCATAATGTTGATCTGTTATTCAATATGAACTCTCAACAACTTCAGATATTTTTGCGCATGGAGGTGGATCAAATACTGTTATAAACAGTTCAGAAACTAGGATTTTGTTTATACTTTTAAATTAGTTTGGATTACTGTTATGATTAGTTAAAGACGGTTGAAGTTAGTTCATTTTCAGTTAGCTATCCTATGACGTGGATTCAACCTCCTTGAGAGAGGGAATTTATATAAAGGTTCATTCCTTGTAACAAGTGGGGGGGAGCCTGGGGGGAAACCTCTTTGGCAGAGAGCTCCTTGTGGAACACAGAGTTATTTTGAAAGCCGGAATGGAGTTATACATAGTGACATGTTGACTTGATATTGTGAGATTCGTCACGATCATTTCTTTCGCTATGTTCTCTTTTTTGTCATATTATCTATCTGTTCCTTTATCGACTGAGTTAAAATATTTTTGGAATTCATTTTACATGCTCCTTACACATAGTTTATAAGAGTTTTATTTTCAATGGTGGCTGGTCAGAATTCACTCCAGATAAGTGCTCTGCATCAATTTATCAGCCTTTAGTTTTTTCCTCCAAAGTTGTAGTGAAAACTCATCCTTGATAGATGCTTTAACTGTGATGACCTTTTCCTTTTCTTTTTCTTCTATTATTTCATGATTATTTATAGCTGAAAGATAGACTTATTTTGCCTCATTTTCTACAAGCAATATGATCACTGCTATAATCTCTTTTCTTTGGTTTTCACTTGACTCCATCGCCCAATAGGTATTTTCAAATCCATGCAACCCCCAATCTTATTAAAAATTTTCTCCGATAAGAAATCTGGCCTTCTTACTGTGATTATTGAATATTTCTGAGTAAAGAGCCCTTGGTTGTTGAGAGAACTCTCTCTGAGTGTATTAGGTCAGAAGTACACTCAAAATCAATTTTCAGGGATTGGCTTTCTACAACCCGAGTCAAGTTCCGAAAAAAAACTGATTTTTTTCTTTTAAAATGTGCTAAGGCTTGGCTCTATTACAGTCTAGAGTCAACTCTTGCGACAACATTTTTTGGCATCGTTGCTGGGGACGGAGGACGAAGTTATATTCCCAGGGATACAAAAAAGGTTCAATCTATCCCCTGATGGTGAACATGGGATAGATGTTCGATTGGCTGTGATTGTTCACCTGGTGACTCCTTGGTTCATAGACTCTACATGTTTTCGTTGGCGACTCCACTAGTCTTAAATGTTGAATTCCTCCACTGCTCGGATCATTGCAGTGTGCTACGTGATGAGGTTCAGAATTTTTGCAGGTCATTTTTTTTTTTTTGATGCAGGCACCTGGTCTACTGTTCTTGGCACTTTACGGGAAAGTACCATCCCTAGATGGAGCCTATGTTGTAAAAAATTTTGAAAATTTCTGATATTACTTAGGCACTTTCGCCCAGACTATCTGCAGGAGTATCGACTGGAAACGTTATTTTCAGGTTCATCTTCATACACACCTCCAGTCATGGAAAGTCCTTCATCTCTGCCCATTGGAGAACTTGATTCCATATCAGTTAAAGAATTGCTGCGCATCTCAGGATTACTGTCAAATGCAACTAAAGATTTCTTAGTTGAAAACTCACCATCTAGCTCAAGTAAAAAATTGATTGATGAAAATTTTCCATTCAACCCGGCCAAAAAATCACCGACTGAAAATTCTCCTTCCAGTTCAGACAAAGATATTCTGGTTGGAGGTTTGTTCTCTCCAGAGGCCGATAATATGAAGTCCATCTTGGCTAAAAAAAAAAAAAGAAATCCTCTACAATTGAAAAGTCCTCTGTCATTTCTGTTGAAGAATTACTTCCTACAAAAGTTGAAAAGACATCAGCTATCGAGAAGAGAGCATGTGACTATACCGAAGAAAAATGAGTTCAGGACAACAGGAGACCCATATATTCTGGCAAGATGTGTAAGCATTGGTTATCAGGAATGTGGGCATGCAGGTTGACCCTACACTCTGATTTTCCTTATGAAAAATATCGGTGGCAGCCTAATAACTGTAACATGCCCGACTTTGAAGGGCAACACTTCCTTACAAGAATGCAGGACAAAACACTTGCGTTTGTTGGGGATTCGTTAGGAAGGAAACAGTTCCAGTCTATTATGTGCCTCATTACAGGTGGAAAAGACAGTCTAGATGTTCAATATGGTGGAAGGATTCAGGTTTATCTCAAATTCACTTCACTCGGCATCGCCTTGTGGAATATTACACCATGACCTCTTGTATTGTGATGGAGATGAGTCGTTCAGAATTCAGATTGGGTTTTACAAAATTGTGTGAAATCGCTGCCCGTGTCGATGACATGTACGACACATACGGGACAATTAACGAGCTTGAACTCTTTACAGCAACAGTTAAGAGATGGAATCCATCGACTATACAGTGCCTTCCAGGATATATGAAAAGTGTTTTCATTATGTTGTATCAACTTGTTACTGAAATGGCACGAGAGACGGAGGAGACACCAGGCTGGGATACTCTTGACTATGATCGAAAGGTTTGGGAAGCTATAATTGATGCTCATGTGCAAGAAGCGAGGTGGATCGCGAGTGGTCATATCCCAACCTTTGAGGAATACCTAAAGAACTGCAAGGTTACTAGTGGTTTACATATAGCGATATTTCCCATCCTCACGTTGGACATAGCACTTCCTGATCACCTCCCCTTGCAGGAAATTGATATTTCGTTCAGGTTCCATCAATTGGCCTCCTCCATTGGTCAAATAAGAGGGAACTCAGAGAAGAAGGAAATTTGAGGCCCTGCTACAAACGGATCTTTATCATATAATGTTCTTGATTACAATGGTAGTTGCTACTACCTTTGTCTCCCGCTCTCCATCTCCTACAACTATCCCTTGTGGATCTGAAATTGCAGTAAAGAAATGCAGCACCTCCAGCGTCTACTCAACTGACGAGTTTTGTCATTGGTGATGTGCTTGGGTTAAGCCCTGTCATGACTTCGCCACTGATTTCTGCATTAAAACTTAGTCTTAAAATAAATCTACAGAGATTGAAGAAACAAAGAATAACTTTAGAAGTGGAGGACAAGACTTGCTGTTCAATTTGACTGAGCGATTACAGGGAATCGAGGGAGGTGAGAGTGATGCCCGATTGCGGTCACATGTTCCACGCGTTCCTCCATGTCCTATATGTAAATCCAGCAAGAAGGAAGAAGCATATGAACGTGGACCGGCTAGAGAGAAACCGTCTGAGTGCAAATAGAAAATAAAACACCAACACATGTCGCATGCACGAAACACCACGAAGAGCACCAATCTCGTCATTTAAGGATTTTGATCATCATTTTTCACATTACGCTTCTTCCTCCGAAAGTCCGAAAGACAATTCGTGGTTCCATCATTGCGCCGACGGGTGAGAGTCGAGGAGCTGGAGCATATACTAGCAGAAGTTAATATACACATGATACCAACTTCTGGAGAGATTTCTCCAATAAGAACCATGGCTGATGGAAGTGTTGTCAATACCATTCGAGGTTTGGCAGCAGGCTTTGGAGTTTCTTGAAACATAATAGGGGCTTGCGGTGATGATGAAAAAGGACAGACATTCCTGACAAACATGAAGATGTCGGGGGTTAGTCTTCCACAATTAAGGATCAAAACATAGCCGACCAGATAGTGTACATGTCTGGTTGACATTGAAGGCAATCATACCATGCATCCTTTCCTATCTGATGCAGTTAGACTCCAGGCCAGTGAGCTGAATGGTGATAATTTTAGAGGATCTCAGTGGGTTGTGCTGAATGGGTATGGATTCTATGGCCAAAAGTTGGTGAAGAAAACTGTTAGTTTGGCAAAGCAAGATGGTGCATATTTATCGATGGATTTGGCCTGTTTTGAGGTGGTTCGGAACTTTAGATCGCAATTGTTAGATTTATTAGAGTCTGGGAAATTAGATATTTGATTTGCAAATGAAGATGAAACAAGAGAATTGATGAGTGGTGAGCCTAATGCAGATGCATAGTCTTCTTTGGAGTTTTTGGCCAAATATTGTAGATGGGCTGTAGTAATGCTTGGTCCCAAAGGCTGCATTACTCGAAATGGGAAAGAGATTTTTTGAGTTCCAGTCATCGAAGGGGCAGAGGTCATTGATACAACTGGTGCTGGGGATTTGTTCGCAAGTGGTTTTCTATGATAAAGGGTTTCTTATTAGCTGACTGCTACAGAATGGGATGCTACAGTGGTTGTGTTGTGGTGCATTCTCTTGGCGAGGAGGTCAGTCCAGAGAGATGGCAATGGACTTACAGCAAATGTAGGTTCTAGGTCTTCTAGCTCCAAATTTTGCACATGGTTCTATAAGGGAACCTGCTAATTAGAATCAGAATTTAATTGTTCGGTTGCAATTTTTCTGCCAAAAAATCAGATTTCCATGCAATATTTGTCGATTATTTCAGTCTCCATGTCGGTGAGTTTGAATTCGTCGAGTAAGTTTAAAAAAAAATATTGGCGGTGCAGAGGCTTTCTAAGAAATATTCAAATGTATCGTTTTAAATCAAACAAAGCGAGATGTTGATAGTCTGCCAATATCACTGGGTCGAGTCCTTTCCTGTGAATTTCTGCATGGTGATATTTCACTGAATCAGCGAGAGAAGACTCTTGTTGGATTTTGCGAAGGGACACTTTAAAGAGCTGATTGCTACTGATGTAGCTGTCCATGGTCTTGATATTCCTAATGTTGATCCATTATTCAGTATGAACTCCCGACAACTTCAGAGATTTTTGCGCATGGAGGCAGATCAAATACTGTTATAAACAGTTCATAAATTAGGATATTGTTTATACTTTTAAATCAGTTTGGATTACTGTTATGATTAGTTAAAGACGATTGAAGTTAGTTCATTTTCAGTTAGCTATCCTATGACGTGGATTCAACCTCCTTGAGAGAGGGAATTTATATAGAGGTTCATTCATTGTAATAAGTGGGGGGGAGCCTGGGGGGAAACCTCTTTGGCAGAGAGATCCTTTTGGAACGCAAAGTTATTTTGAAATCCGGAATGGAGTTATACAGAGTGACATGTTGACTTGATATTGTGAGATTCATCACGATCATTTCTTTCTCTATGTTCTCTTTTTTATCATATTATCTATCTGTTCCTTTATCGACTGAGTTAAAATATTTTTGAATTCATTTTACATGCTCCTTACACACAGTTGATAAGAGTTTTGTTTTCAATGGTGACTAGTCAGAATTCACTCCAGATATCAAGTTATCAGCCTTTATTTTTTTCCTCCAAAGTTGTAGTGAAAACTCATCCTTGATAGATGCTTTCACTGTGATGGCCTTTTCCTTTTCTTTTTCTCCTATTATATCATGATTATTTATAGCTGAAATATAAACTTATTTTGCCTCATTTTCCGTAAGAAATACGATCACTGTTATAATCTCTTTTCTTTGGTTTTCACTTGACTCCATCGCCCAATAGGTTTTTTCAAATCCATGCAACCCCCAATCTTATTAAAAATATTCTCCAATAAGAAATATGGCCTTCTTACTGTGATTATTGAATATTTCTGAGTAAAGAGCCCTTGGCTATTGAGAGAACTCTCTCTGAGTGTATTAGGTCAGACGTACACTCAAAATCAATTTTCAGAGATTGGCTTGCTGCAACCTGAGTCAAGTTCCGAACAACAAATAAATTTTTCTTTTAAAATGTGCTAAGTCTTGGCTCTATTACAACCTAGAGTCAACTCTTGCGACAACAAAAGGATCAACATCTGACACAGAGTATAAGGTAAAGTTACCGGATCTTTTCACTTTGTATTTCATGCATGAATGTGGGGTATATTTCAGGGTAGTTATAAAAAGTAGGAGACTTTTAGATGGTTACATCTGTCTACATGTTGAACCCTAGTGTAGTCCATAGGGGTTTTTTCCCGCTATAGCATACTTTCTTCAAGGGTTGACATCGATGACAACCAACCCAATTAATCAACAATTTATTGATATGAGAAACAATGGAACTTACAATCATGATGCGTTGAAATCCTTCCTCCACAATTCTCCTTTCTAGCCACACTCTTGAATATCTTAAGATTAGAATGATGATGCCCTTATGGATTCTCCTCCCTCTCTCACCTTGGAATGACCTCATTATATAGGATATGGAGGCTTAACCACCATGGATAATATCACTCACTAGATCCACTAAATTGGGATCTCCAAGATTTTTAGGGAGAAAATATATCTCAAGGATTTTAGGGAGAAAATATCTCTCAAGGATTTTAAGGAGGAAATATCTCTCAAGATCCATTAAATTAGGATTTTGGTTTGAAAAAATATATCAACCATCCATTAGACTCTCAACTTCTCCTTGAGATTAGAAAACTAAATGTGAGGTGGATTTTCACACTAAATTAATTTATTTTTTATGAATAATATATGTACACAGTATTTTGACCTTCATATGATAAATTTCTCTCCTAACACATCTAGGTATTATGACAAACACTCCCTCACTGACAAATTCACACTCAGTATTGTGAGAATTTGGTAGGCATACCCATGCTCGATACAAAATGGACTTAAAGCATGGTCACTGACCAATACATTGTGGATTCATGGCAACACTGACTAAGGATATGGCTACCAAACATACAATGTGGATCCATACCTCGATGACTCAATCAGGTTGTAGCCTTGAGATTTTATATAGTGGAGCTACAATATGACAACAACATAGCCACAAACCAATTCCAAGTGGATCTATGTTACAATTTACATCATTAAGATTATTCTTCGTCACAACTTGGGTTGGGCACATAACACTGGTAGGTTCCAAAAAGGTTCCCAGGGTCTTCATCCCGATCCCGAACCAGTACGATTCTAACCATGAAAATATAGTTGTTGATGTCTAACATGGTAGAAACCACTTGATTACCAGTCATTAATGTACATCGTTAACAAGTGCAAGAGAAATCATCAGTGATGTCAATGACTGCCAAGATGCCCTAGTACAATCTAACGAATTTGAATCAATGAGTTGAGGTTGAACATTCATGGAATCAGTCGATCAGAGGCCAATGGTGTAAACATACTGTCGTAGGAGAGGAAACCTTCCATTGAGGCATGCAAGCTCCAAGGCACTAATTTGTTTCTAATTTTGAATCATGGATAATGTGTTGAAGTCTAAAAGAACAGACTCATCAAAGGAGGGCCATGATGTATCCCTCATCATCAACAAGAAACTGATTAGGATAGTGATTTGAGATGATAGATAAAATGTGGACAGACTAATATGGGTATGAAAATGGATAATAATGCAAAGGTTGATTGCGGTTGAGACTTACCTTGAACATTGCATGGCATGACAAGTGACTTGGAAGCATTGACTTAATGAAGCATGGATCCAAACATGATGTGAGTACAACCAAAGGTTCTCTTGAAAGAGTATGATGACACATATAATTGGTATGAATTGGAGACAAGCAGATTAACCAGTTGTAAGAAGAATGCATAGAGGTGCCATGTTCAAGGATGACTAAGAACAACTGCCATAATGTTTCAAAATCTTGACCCACTTCAAAAAAAATTCACCCATCCATATACATGAGTACCTCTTTAATTTTTAACGAGCTTGAGGAGGATAACAAATTCTCGGTACAACTCACCTTCAATAAGTTCCTTTTCACATGTTTAACAAGCTTGAAGAAGTAAGGGTTCGATCCTAGATGGGTCCTTCAATGAAAAATTTTATGATTCCAGAGAGGGTAAACTCAGTGGTTTTTCATGTTTAGGGAGTTTGAAAAGAGCTTAAAGGAAACTCCAAAGTTGAATTTTTCGTAAATTTTAATCTCTCAGGCCTGAAAAAGTATAAAATGATATGAGAGATAACTCTTTTAACCAAAAGGGGATAGATTATTCCTTTTTTGTAATTAGTATTAGGAGGCCAAAAAAGGGGCAAAATACAACTTGAAAGACGCCCTTTCAAATCCTTTAATGAGTGTGAAAGGATACAAGTTTGCTCAACAATATTTTCATGTTTAGAGAGTCTGAAAGGAGATTAAAGGAGACTCCAAAGAGTTTCTTTTTTCGTATATCTTTTACGAGTCCAAAAAAATGATAAAAGTATAGTCAGTAACCTATTCTCATGTATTTACAAGCACGATAAAGAAAAAATACTAATCTTGGTAACATATTCTCATGTATTTACGAGCACGAGAAAGAACAAAGACTAATATTAGTAGCTTATTCTCATGTATTTACAAGCAAGAGAAATAATAAAGAATAAGATCATGGTAGATTTCATTTTTTTGCGATCTTGAAAATAGAAAATAAATTATGCTCGGGGTAGTTTCATTTTTACACAAGCTTGAAATAGGGAAAAATGTGCTTGGTACTTCCCAATGTAATGTCAAAAGGTTTCAAGTGATACCCATGGGTGGTTGGTACTTTGTCCCCAGCTTGAAAAGATAACGACTTAACTCTGACATGATGTCCAGAGGTTGGAGACATGCCCCCCAAGATTCATTTTGTCTCCCTAATCTTCTCAATTTTCATACCCAAATAGACTCTTGGTTACTAATAGGTAAATGTTCACCAGAGAGGGAGGGAGAAATAGGGTCAACTGACACAAGTGGATGAAATGAAGGTTCAATTATGAGATATAGTGAAAGAATTGGCTCAACATTTACGAGATCTAGCAAAAGACTCTACTCAATTGAAGGGGGATCTGTTTCATGTGTTAACGAGCTTGACATAGAAACAATAACTATGCTCAAAATAGGTTTCATTTTTACACAAGCTTGAAACTAGAAAAACTATGCTTGGGAGTAATTGTTTCATTTTTTAACGATCTTGACACAGAAACATGAACTATGTTCGAGACCTCTATGTTCGACCCCCAGACCTATATTTCATTTTTTAACAAGCTTTCCACAGAGAAAAAAAAACTATTGTCGTAGTTGGTTTCATTTTTACACAAACTTGAAACAGAGAAAAACCATGCTTGGGGTAGGTTTCATTTTTACACACTAGAATGCAATCAATTTCTCTTTTATTGAACTAATATGAAATACAATTAAATACACCTTATTAATGCTTCTTTACTTTCAAATGAAAAAAAAAGAGTTCAAATTTGATATAGAAATGAACACGAAGCAGAAAGAAAATTCAAGCAAAGACACATTCACAAGCTCCAGGGAATCAAATGCAAAAATGGTTTTTCATGCTAATTCAAGAAAGAAATAAATCACTCTTAAAAAGACTTTAAAATCAACATATATGTGATCAATTGATGTTGCAACAGATCCTCAAATATTTAGAATTGACTTAGTGGATCAACAATTTCCAAAAACAAAACTAAAATGATAAGGCTTGATGCAATATATGTCTCTGAGTTAATGAACCAAACTTTCAAAACTATCAAGTAAAAGAAAGTTCTTAGTGAGAAAAACACAGAAGTTTGATCATTGTATAATCACCAAGACCCAGAGCTACTGATAGTCAAGGCTATATCCAAAGAATTAAATTAACTCTAAAGGGCATATGACCTTTTCACAACTTGATCCAAGACAATATATTACCAAAAGAAGAAAGAGTGATATGAACAACCTTCTCAATAAAAAAAAATCCCAAGAAATCCAACAATAAATTGAGGTCTAACTCCGAGTCAAAAATCTAAGAAATAGAAAAGACAAAGACCAAAAATCAGTGCATAAACAAGGGTGATGCTCCTATCACTAAGGGGACAAAGCATTAATGCAAGAGTGGCATTCCCAAATACACTTCCATGGAGTGCCATTGACACTATGTAAGTAACTTGGGGTGGGGGGGGGGGTGCCACTGTTGAAAAGTGCTCCAGGATAGTTGAAAATTAGCCCAGAATCAATAGGAAGCTAATCAAGGATTTTGTAAACTATCTAGTGAATATGAAAAGACAAAATAAATTCAAATAAAAAAATGCATTCATCAATCAAAACACAAAAAATGGCAGGGCTAAAGACCAAGGATCAGTCACTCCCCAGTGGAGTCACAAAAAACTGTTGTGGGAAATCTCACCCTGCGGACAGGTTGACCTCCCCTGAGTTGGGTTTGATTCAACTAAGATAGCTAGAAAAAATGGACACTAAAATTCCTAGTTTCCACCTATTTATGCATGAAATAAGAGACAAGGAGGAAGATAATGAGGCACATTTTTATGTCGGTTGTCCTCACTGCTCCTTGTCATTCTCGGGTTGGATCAAGTCCATCAAACGTAGTCTACCTGCAAATAAACAGAATTATCCTCCTCTTCTACTACTTGTAAAAAGTTAAATAAAATATACCATAACTAGATCACAATCATCCATACATAAACTGAAACAAGACAAAAATAACGAAATAGTCCAAGTTTATTGATATGAGAAATAATGGAACTTACAATCATGATGCACTGCAAGCCTTCCTCCACACTTCTTCTTTCCAGCCCCACTCTTGAATATATTAAGATCAGAATGATTATGCCCTTATGTATTCTCCTCCTTCTCTCATCTTGGAATGCCCTCATTATATAGGATTTGGAGGCTTAACCACCATGGGGAAGATCACTCACTAGATCCACTGAATTCGGATCTCCAAGATTTTTAGGGAGAAAATATCTCTCAAGGATTTTATGGAGAAAATGTCTCTTAAGTATTTTAAGGAGGAAATATTTCTTAAGATCCATTAAATTAGAATTTTGGTTTGAGAAAATATCTCAACCATTCACGAGACTCAAATTCTCCTTGATATTAGAAAATTAAATGTGAGGTGGATTCTCACACTAAATTAATTTCCTTTTTATGAATAATAATGAAAAATATATGTGGACATATTATTTTGACCTTCATATGATAAATTTATCTCCTAACATGTCTAGGGATTATGACAAACACTCCCTCACTAAATTGTGACAAATTCACACTTAGTATTGTGGGAATTTGGTGTGTAACATGGGTGGTCCCAGGAGGTCTGATTCTTTGAAAATGAGTAGCGTTTCCCCTTGGCTATTTGTTAAACATGCAAAAAAAGTAATTTATAATGAATAAAAATGCCCCAAAATGCTTTGGGACAACCTACAAAAAAGATGTTAGAAGTTGTGCAAAATTATCAAGAGAAATCCTATCAAAAGTTAGCAAGTTAAGGACCAAGAAAAAAAGCTAAAGGAAATCCTTCTTAGCGATTTTGTTTGTTGTTTTAGGACAAAAAACAAAATGGAATTATTTTTTCCAAATTTGTAATGAAAGCTCTTAGAATTACCTCTACCTTTTAGCCTTAAAATTTAGAAAGAAAAATCTTGCTAAAAGATACCTTTTTATATGCTAGATCCAATCTTTAGATGAAAACATATAAGTGTAAAGTAGATCTAGTTTATCTATGCATGCAAAGTTAAATACTTTCAGATTTGAAAATAAATTATGGATCTTCCTATTGCATGCAAGTAAAAGTAACCAAAAAAAGTTTTATTTTTCAAGAAGGAGAGAAAGAGAAGCTTGTAGCTTGGAGCCCTTGGGAAATGGAGTCTTCTAATGGATTGAAGAGGGACTATGTCTTTAGAACCATGAAGTTGTAGAAGAAGAAAACTAGCTCAATCACCTCTCCAAGCAAATGATATATTGCATGCTTCAAACACTTGCAACAAATTGTTAAATTGTGGTGCTCCCTACATATGAAATTTAGATAGCATGTAATTAAGAAAAATTTGCATGAAAATATTTAACAACATATGTAAAGTAAAGACAACAAGATCTAGAAAAAAAAATGGTTTAAGAGATCCTTTCCAAATTAACAATTGAAAAACAAGAAATCAAAACAAAATCACCTCACAAATTTGAGCACATGACAATGATCATCCACACACTTGCACAAGACACCTTCTTGACCTCCAAAGCCTTTTATTCCAATGAAGAAGTATTACAATAGTGTTACAACAACAAGATAAGTCCAAACTCCCATTAGCTAACAATGTAGGAGTTGTCTTGCTTAAATAAAAAACCAAGAGCAATTCCCAAAGAAGAGGGACCACATCCTGTTGGTCCTAAAGTTTGCACCTGACTACTAAAGGGTAGAGCTAGGCCACCTCAAGTTTAGAATGATTGGTTTTCTGATTTTCTTGGTTAGATAGATGGTGGGTTTTACCAAGACAAGAGCATGGTGGGGTTGGAGAAATTACATGGATGAGGATCCTCCTTGGTTGGTGGCACACAAATGACAAGCAAGTGAAATAATGGAGGTAAAAACAAAGGGAAACAACAAACCACTCAATGAATAATCTGTTGCAATAAGTTTAATACTTAAAATATCATTTCAAGACATTAAACGTGTATCAAAAACATAATTACTCCCACGGGTTGCAATAAAAACAAATCTTCACCACGACATTTGTTGTTTAATAGGTTGCATATAGTAAAGACGAGTTATACAATAGCTTAAGGAAATGAAATGTACTTCACACAAATAAAAAAATGCATTCAAGATACAATAAAAACACATGTAGATTTTAACAAAAAATTTGTCATCGAGAGTATATTCACTAGGTAGAGAGATTTAATACATGCATAAAACAGGTTCGACCAGATGATGTATTGATCTTTTTTTCCCAAACCGAACCCTCAAAACATACAAAAACTGCATATTTATCAAAGTTGCAGAGGCTCTCGCCCATATGGGACTGAGGCTTAACTCTACACCATCAGTTTCGAAACAACTTATTAATTTAACTAAAACAATGCTAGAGTATATTGAGGTATAATTCGAGCTTGATTTAATAAAAAAGAGTGGTTCTTATCACACATAAAAGACCACTTATTTTTCCTTAGTCTAAAAGAGTCTTGCAATTAAACAACTAAAAATGTCTACTAGCAATGAAACTAGACTGATGCATATGTTGGAGTGAACTGATATTTGACAAAAAATGACTAAGAGTGACATAACTGAGTTATGTATCGAGCACTAGCATGTTGGAGGCCACTGGGAGATAATTGGATGTGTTGGTGGTGTTATTCATCAACTTATCTCCTTGGGGGAAGAAGCAAGTCTTTTGGCGCTTTTCTGGAGTCTCTGATATTCCTTATGCAGTATGGGTGTGTAGTTTCTTCAATTCCTAGTTGTGGTGTCACATGGTTCGTATTTGAAGCTTCATTTCTTTACCTGTTGACTATCATCGAGATGTTTTCATATGAGCAATATGATGCCTTTGACTGGCTGGGAGTTCCCGGTTTGGCGTCATTTAAAAACTTCAAACTATGCAATAAATGAGGATAAGCCACTTTAGAAATCCAACATTCGGAGACTTTGGAGTGCAGAGTATACATATCTCCTAGAGGATCAAACCCACAGAGTCATTAACCAACACTTATGTTAACTAACATGGTATTGTCTTTATCCTTAAACATTTTGGGACTTTGGGACTCTGACTCTTCGGGGTTTGGGAGCTCTTGAATGTAGAGTTTGAGAATCTCCCGGAGTGACAATGTTGCGGAGTGACGTGTCAACATTTCAACACTTGGATGTTCGGGGGATCTGGTACTTTGGCAACTCAGAACTTCGGAGCTTCAGAGAACTGTGTTTTCTCTGAATTAAAATCTCTCGCAATGGCGATCTCATGGATCTGACGTGGCCATATGATGTCACAATTGCTGACATGTCACCAAAAGAGAGTGACATGTGTCACCTGAAAATGAGCAGATGACGTACCCAAAGGTGCCTGAAATGAGTGCCACATGTCCTAACAGATGAATTCCATGCGTCTCAACAGATGAATTTCATGTGTCTTCTTCTCTTCAACATTCGGGAGCTTCAGTACTTCGGCCATTTGGAGCTCCGGGGAACTGCATTTGCTCTGGGTTGAAATCTTCTGGAGTGAAAATCTCGTGGATTCATTAACCATTGCTTATGCTAATTAACCCAAGATCAATATATTTTATCATTAATAATTTATGTACTTCATGGCTTGGGGGATCTGTGTTTGTTCTTGATCAAAACCTCTCGGATGAACGAACTCGCGAAGTGACATGGCGGTGAGGTTCCACTCTAGAAATTCATAGCTCTGACACTTTGAGGCTTCTTAAATGCAAAGATGAATATTTCCTGGATAACTGACATCGCGGAGTGACGTGGAATTTTGGGGCTCTGACACTTCGGAGTCTAGTATACCTAGGGAGGTACCCAATGAGAATGTGGTTATGTATTATTAATGGAAGTCATTTAATATATGTGAATGTGGTCATTCAATGTAAGGTGGACTAGGTCCACTATATTAATAAAGGCCCACTATGGTATAAATGTGAGAAGGTTCTCTAGAAGGTTCCTAGGAGATAGAGAGAACTATATAAAGAAGTGTAAGCAATGTAATGAGATATAGTGAAGAATATTGTCATTGTAACAATCAAGTGTTGCTTGAGAAGTGCATTTGTTCCATAAGGAATAATATATGGTGTTACCCTACCTCAAGGGTTTTATCTATTTATTGTGTTCAGTATTTGGTGAAAGGTTTGGATTATTCTTGTTGAGATTCTTGGTTATTTTGATATTTATCTTCAGATCTATTCAGGTACTTAACAATTGGCATCGGATCACTTTCCTTGGTCAAAGAAGGGAAGAATTTTTTGTTATTTTTTCAGATTTGTTTTAGGGAAAAAGAGGGTGGCGCACTTTAGGTTAATATATGAAGCTTTTTGAGTTGAATTTGGTGAAACAAATTGTATATTTGTATTCCTCTCGGAAAAATACCCAATTTCAAAAAACAAATCAGCTGAAACGAAGTCCAGGAAGTAAAGTTATGAGCATTTTAAATTCAATAGTTTTTCAGGGTTTTTCCGAAAAAGACCACGATTTTCTACAGTAATTTATTTCTACACCCTAGTTTTTGTTGAAGATTTATTCCAAGGATGGTGTTTTTTACTGGAATATATGATGGCCCTAGTATTGAAGAATTTATACAATCTCACAAGTCATTATGGAAAGAGAAGTGAAAATCTTTTGTAGACTGGGTTTTCAAAGGTGATGCTCTCATATGGTGGAAATCCTTTCACCATTCTGAGTGGATGTCTTTTTCTGAGGAAGCACTTGAAAAATTACTTTTAGAAAAGTGGTCTCATACAAAGAGTAAGGATAAAGACATCATCGAGAGTTTATTTTCGTGTGGAAAATCTATATTACAAGTTCATGGTTGTATTCATAAATAAAATGTCATTGTTTCTATTAACCCTAGTTGCAGACAAAATTTTATCAATATGCAGTTGGTTAATAGATTGCAAGTTTCGGCAAAGAATATTCAAAGCACATAGGTTGCAGGTGAAAATGTTAAAATTTTTAAAGATTTGAAGCTCAATATGGATAAATATGTGTTGTATTCATATTTTGAGGCTCTAGATATGGGTGATGAAGACATTGTTTTGGGATATCCTTGGATAGAATCAGTGAGTACCATTAATATTAATGTGCAAAAGAAGTTTCTAAAGCTTTGGTATAATAAAAATAAAATTACATTGCAGTATGTGTCTCTTAGTAAGATAGATGGGCCCATGGAAGCTAGCAAAGAAATTATTGTCGAGTCTGAAGTTGAATCAGAGGCAAAGTCTACAGAAGGAGATGAAGCAAAACTACAAGGAGGACATAATCAGAAAGCTAAGGAGGTCATTGAATTAAAGTCACAAAGTGTTGCATATTTGAAGGAAAAAAATAACATATTCCTACAGTTGTTGTATATCACCATCCACATCATATAGAGACACAATATTCATCAAGGAAAAGGCATGTACATCAACACATTTATGCACCAGCAAGGCACCAGAAAGGAAATCGATCAAGAGGTGCATGGAGGACTATTGACACTATGGGAAGAGCTCAAGCTATAGAAACAATCCCATGGAAACCCCAACATGATGCAGAGAAAGATCAGGGTGGAAAGGCAGCAGATGGACATCATGTTTGAATTCCATTGGCATGGATGGATGGTCGTACTTGGTACCAGTTGGCTACATTGATTAGCCAGTCATATTGTATGGTTTCTTCTCATGTTTCGAGGATGAAACATGTGAAGGGGGATGGAATGTGGTATACATAGGGAGGTAATATGGGGTACCTAGGGAGGTACATGTTATCAATCCAGGAAACTCTCTTAGGTTGTATCTCAGAGATGCCTGGTAACTTAACTAATCTTGCAATGGTTCACTCAATGATGGGTAATGATTGGATCAAGATGAATATCTAACTCACTGGATTGTATCCTCGAGACAGTCTAGGTATATTCAAACAATACAAGTCCTTCAAGAGCTATTATCAGATAGGTTATGAATCAAATGGATAAGAAACTAATCAATTAACCAGAACATACATAAAACAATATATATGATGGTTCAACAAACTAGCAGTGAATGCTTATGATCCTTGCTTAATAATCAAATTTAAGATGACGGTTACCATAGGACATTAAATAGAGACAAAGAAATAATTTCAACTCATAGGCATAGAGAAGAGATGAAAAGAAAGTCTGACAATAACAATGAAAGAAGCTTGCAGGCTGAATATATTAAAGAAAGTTTCTTAATCACAATAGCAGTATAGTTTAGAACTCAAAGTCAAACCCTTGGTTCATCAAAATTTTGTGGCTTTATAGCCTTTACATCAGATATTCAGATCCTAGAATACTGGATCAAATTTACCAAAAATAGAAAATCAGTAACTGACACAAGAAAATAGGCAGAGATCCTATAAAATAGGTCAACTCCTTATTTTAAGTGATCTTCATGTCTTTCTAAAATCTTCGACAGGTGTAGTAAGCCTTCCAAGGCTGATGGGTCTTCACAAGATATGGGACAAATCAAAATTTCCACCTGCTGGCAGCAAGACCATTTTTTGCCTAGAAAATAGGTAACCAAATTAACCTTTCCACCTTGCTAGGAATCTCCAAAATCAAAACAGAATCTTGATCATGATGACCTTAATTATTATCTATCATTTGGAACCATTTCTGAGGCATTTGGATAAGAAAAACTTCGATATGTGCAAAAACAATACCTCTAGGCCCTGTCAGTGCTTTCGGTGGCTAAAATAGACAAAATCTGGGTCAGTTAGCTACCAAAATCTCTGCTTTCGGTGGTTAATGAAAAGTTGAAATGTTCGCCTAAGCCACTGAAAGTTCGGTTTTAAACAAAAATGAAAAATGCCTTTTGTTGTAGCTTTGGAACACCTTAGGGATGATCTTCTGAAACCTTTGCATCTTGATCAAGTTCGTGAATGGCTGTAGGATTTTTGGCTACCTATGGATCATTCAAGTGGATGGTTGCATCTACTAGGGTTTCAATATTAACAGATGGTTGAGGCTGAGGTCTTGAAGACATAGCTTGCAACCTTAATGACCTGACCTTTTTCTTCAAATGCATAGATACTCTCTAGAGACTATTGTGGTCTTTTACAATCTTCTTCTTCTTTTTCTTTTCCTTTACACTTTCATGTGCCAATATTTCTAGGGATGCACTGGTTTCTGCAAAATTCTTTGATAGAATTTCATACTTGGCTTTAATCACCCTTTCTAGCACTTCATGTTGTTTTATTTTCTCCTTAAGTTTCTTGATCTTCTTTGATTTTATCTACTTTCTTTTGTTGCTAGATGAGGCCTCTGCAATTTTCAGTTCATGTTCCTCCTTGGGTGTAGGTGATGGAATATATTCATACCTTGATGTGAATGGATCTACATACCTTTTCGTAACTGTGTCTTCATACCCTGTTGTAACTGGATCTTCATACCCTGCTATAACTAGATCTTCATACCCTGTTGTAACTAGATCTTCTGCTAGGATTTTTCCTTGCTCTACTTCAACGTAGTTCTCTTCATCCTCAGAATCTATATAAGGGAGATTTAGGATCTTCTTTTCTACTGGAGGATCTTCTTCCTTCTCTGCCTCTTTGCTAAAATTCAATTTCTTCTTAGTTTTTTTAGGCCTAGAAGATGGAGAGAGCTGATCAATTGGAAATGGAGAGATGTCTCTCCTCGTCCTCTTTCCACTTCTGGGAGTAGAAGAATTTTTTGAACAAGGACTCTTCTTATCCTCTGGCTGTACATCAGTCTGAAAATTGTTCCATAATAAGAAGTAATTCCATACCTTTATCCTTCTCTGCAATGGCCCACAAACCAAGATTTTAATCAAACCATGATGGGATAACCTGCCTGCAACCTTGCTTGGCTTAGCTTTGACCTGATGAGCCATCTTAGTTAAGCTTATGTAGAGGTAATATGGTATATTGCATGGGCTCCTACCAGTGAAATGGTTCATGAGTTTAAAATGATAGATCATCACCCTATTGTATCTACCTTCACAAGTTATATAAAAAAGGATGGCCTTCAATAAATGTTGTCATTTCTCTTCAAGAAAAGACATAAGAATTTCTTTCTTCCATACCAAACATTTGTGTTCTGGTTTTAGGTATGACCTAAATTCAACATCCTTTGTGATAGTGGTTTTGAACCAGTTTTCTCCAGTCCTTGAAAGCTCTGTCACTTCAACTATGAAGGATTCATCCACTTGAAATTCATCTTGGCCAATGACTACTTTTCTTCCATCAAAAGTTAGAGAAAAATCTTCTGCCACTTGTTGGTGAGAGCTCTATAATTTTTCATAAAATTTGTAGCAACCTGCATCCTTGAAGAGTTGACACACATCTGGGTGTGATTCCAGGTAACAAATATCATCAATTTCCTTCCTCAGAGATGGTCCTCCTTTCTTCATATGCTGGAATGCTCATGTACACCTGCAATTGGAAATTTGGGCTTGGAGGGAGAACACACAACAAAAAATTAGGGATCTTTGGCTTAGCTGTGAGAGAAACAAAAAATGTGAGATATGCACTAAGAAAAAGACCCTGATTACAAGGAACGTGAAATATTTGAAGTCATCATGATTGGTAAACTTGAATGATGGGAATGTACACAACCACATGTTTTAATGAAACAAAAATTTAAAAATATTCGATGTATCACGCCAAGATGAGATCCAAGTCTTAAATGACTTTCCTTCTGTCTTTTCAGTGGTTAATTGCAATCATAACACATCAACCCGATGATTCCGGTGCATGAAAGGATGTGTTGATTGTTTTCAAGGTTCTACGCTTTCGGTGGCTAAATAGCCCTGAATTTTGGTTTTATGCTACCGAAAGCTAGGGATTTCAATGGCTTAGAAGCGCTTTTGGAGAGGCACTTAGCCACCAAAACTTGTGTTTTGAAATTTTTAAAATAAAAATCAAATCTGACTTTTTCAAAACTTTATTACAAACATAAGGTTCTCAAAAATGAACCTTGAAAAATTTGGAACTACATTTTTCAATGACTTCCTATCACCTAAATTAACAAAACTGACTGTGTTATTTAAGGAGATAACAATACCCAATGGGAATGTGGTTATATATTACTAGTGGAAGTCATTTAATATATGAGAATGTGGTCATTCAATGTAAGGTGGACTAGGTACACTATATTAATAAAGGCCCACTATTGTATAAATGTCAGAAGGCTCTCTAGAAGGTTCCTAGGAGATACAGAGAGCTTTATAAAGAAGTGTAAGCAATGTAATGAGATATAGTGAAGAATATTGTCATTGTAACAAAAAAGTATTGCTTGAGGAGTGCATTCCTTCCATAAGGAATAATATATGGTGTTACCCTACCTCAAGGGTTTTCTCTAGTTCTTGTGTTTAGTATTTGGTGAATGGTTTGGATTATTCTTGTTTATTTTGAGATTTATCTTCATATCTATTCAGGTACTTAAAATGAAGGTTTGAAACAATGACAAGTTTGGATGCCTGAACACCGAAGTTGCGGAGTGACGTTCCTATTGCTTTGTTGTTAAATCTCGTTCGATTTTGAAACTCTGAATGCACAAGAGTCGTTGATCTGAATTGACTGTTGGATCTCCACCGTCAAAATTTTAACCTATATGTTTGCTTATAATATAAGCCCGAAATTCACTTCTCTCACTTGTTGTGTTTTTATTTTGGATGTTTCATGTGCAAACAAAGGACTTGGTTGACTTGTTGCACGCTCAATCAATGGTAAACATGATGAAAAATATTTTGAACACAAACCATGACATGCAATTATCCTTCAAGAAAACAGAAATAATTTCTGCAAAGAATCAATGAGAAATAATTTATCATAATTTCTGCAAAGAAAGAAAATGATAAAAACTAAGTCATTGTAATGAGAAACCGACTTAACCAACAAGAAGAGGAATGATTTCAATGAAGGTATAGGGAAATGAGACAGGAGGGGCAGAGGTGCAGAATTAGGTCTCAACATTGGCTCCAACTGGGGATATCACTTCCCTATGAGGTGTTAATATTAGTATATTAGGTGCCTTCCCTCTCAAAAACCTCGCTCCCACTTCTCTTGAATTACCTTTGTTTTTGTCTTCCATCCATTCTTTGTGACTATCTCTCATCCATGCATCTTTGAAATTTAAAACTAAAGCTAACCCTAGTGCCTTTGTTGGGATATGGAGTATTTATTCACACACACCTAACTAATCAAATGAAAACAAAAAAGGAAAGCATATATGGTACAAGAAGGAGCTTCCTTCAATATTTCAAGAAAAATAGTGTTTCAGGAAGTGCCCATTTATTGGGCCTCCAAAAATTTCAATATCATACAGATTGTGTAAAACAAATGTATTATTTTCCACAACCTCAACCACATTAAAAGTACCAAACTAGAGGTTATCGAGCTTACCATGCTTAGAATTTTATTCCCTTCTAGCATCCCACCTCAAGACCATGTCACCTTCTTGAAAGATCTCCTTCTTGGTTTTCTTGTCAAAAGATAATTGTATCTTGCTCTGGTATGCCTCAGTTATCTGATTCAGTGCTTCTCTCTTTTGTCGAACCTCTATAATCTGAAAGATTCTCCTTTAGATGTCATTTGGATCCTCCATTTATTCCTGTAGTAATTTTAGAACTGGCAGACCGAGTTGAGTAGAGAAGACAACATTTATCCCATAAACCAACTAAAATGGCGAGGTTCCCTAGGATCTCTTGGTGTTGATCCTATCATCCCACAAGGCATACTTAAGTTTATAGTCCGAGTATTTCTTTTTTTCAATCAACAACTTCTTGATGATTATGATGAGAGTCTTGTTTGATGACTTAGCCAGCCCATTCCCCTAAGGATAATAGGGCGTGGAATGTGTCAAGGTGATGTTATGGCTGCCACATAATTCAATCATGGCTTTGGACTTGAATTCCTAGGCATTGTCTGTTATGATATTTCTAGGGAAGTTGAACCTGGAAAAGATATTGGTTTCCAAAAATTTCATAATCACCTTGTCAGTAGCATTCCTAGTGGGAACAACCTCGATCCATTTGGTAAAGTAGTCAGTGGAAATGAGGATCCACTTGTGCTTCCCACTGGAGGGTGGATTTATCTCCCCTATGAAATCCAATCCCCATTGTTGAAAGGGGCCACTGGTAGTGATAGGTTTTAGGGGTAGTGAGAGAAATTTATGTTTTTCTGCAAACTTTTTACATTCATTACATGCCCTTATTGTAGTGAATACATCATAGAAAAGGGTGGGTGTTGGCCCTTGACCAAATTTTGAGGAACACTTGGTCATATTTGACCATTTTTGTGACTTCGACAGCCTGTCGAAGAAGAAGCGCAAAGTGAAGCGGAGATTGCGGAAGCTAGACCCCCTTTTTGGGTCCTTTTTGGGTTTTGGGGAATATGTAATGGAAAAGGGATGTCGTCCCATGGGTTTACCCACGCTTAGGCCCACTTTTGTAATGTATAAATAGATATCTAGGCGATGTAAGTAAGAGAGAAGATTATCCAAGGGCTTAGTTCTAGAATTGATCTCTATAATTGACTTGCAAAGCTAAGTGCAAGTGTTGTAAGTGTTGAGTGCACAGATTGTAAGGAGGCTCTGTGCTAGATCTACTCAAGGAAGGAGGATTTGGTGAGGTGTGCATATATCTCCTATCCTATGCGAAGTAGGATTTTGGCAGCTCTGTGTTGTAACCGGATTGACTGAAGCTAATAAAGAAGAAGAGTTGGTGGATGTAGCCCCATGGTGGGGGTGAACCACGTAAACACTGTGTGTTGTGCTTTGTTCTTATTCTTAGATGTTTTTTATTGCTAAGTGTTTAGATGTGATTAGATAGACTTGCTTATGCTTAGTTCTAGAGATGTATATGAATGATAAATCCAATATGTATGAATATGCTAAGTGCTTGGTCTACCAGATCTAATCTGTCTTGTTGTTGCTAAGTGCTAAAATAACCTAGACCTAAGTGAATGTTGTAATGCTCTGTTATTTCAGTGGAGTAGATATAAGTGGAATATTGATGAATGATCTATTCCAAGTGCTTGCTAAGTGTTCTAATCATAGACCTGTGTCTTAGCTAAGGTTGCAGACACCTAAGTCTTCCAACCACCCCTGCCTCTACCTCGGGTGAGACTTCATCTGCTTCGCAGGTACTGTCGAAAGGGCT
Source organism: Picea mariana (assembly GCA_032191745.1). Taxonomy (NCBI): domain Eukaryota; kingdom Viridiplantae; phylum Streptophyta; class Pinopsida; order Pinales; family Pinaceae; genus Picea; species Picea mariana. The sequence continues at coordinate 94,707 of JASDQU010010837.1, read as the reverse complement.
GGTAGTTAGGCTTTTTTTGGTGTGTTGTTATAGAGTTGAATCCCAGGTCTRCCCTTGTGCCAACAAATGGTTCTGTTGTTGGGACCGAAACTGTGATTGTTGGGAACTAAGGGAGAAGGATCTTTGTGCAAAGATTTATCCTGAAACTGTGGAAGATCTGTGYGTGGATCTGTGCCCTAGTGCACAGTATTTTACTTGATCTGAAAAGAGAAGGCCAGATCTGAAGAAAAGAAGAAAGATCTGAACGTTTTGTGCTCTAAGAAAAGTAAAAGTGGAAGTTTATGAAGAAAATAGGTAAGATCTGTAAGCTCAATGCTCTGATAAAGGTAAGAATAGTTAAAAGTTTTTAGATTTGAAAGCTTTGAGATATGTAGAAGTAAGATAAGTGAAAAATGTGGTTTCTAGAGCATGGATCTAGGTATGTTTGTTAGACTCTATCCTAGCCTGAAAACTAGGGCATTAATAGATGAAAGAAAGCTTGATATGAACAGATCTAATAGATATGTTATACCTATGCATAGAAAGAATGTTTGGACTAACAAATGGATGCATGATCCTAGAAAGAATTTTTTTCAGGCTAGCTACCATGATCCTGGTGCACAGTACAGAAGAAGTTGGGGATCATTTAAGAGAAATAGAGGATTAACCCTATGTTACAGTTGCAGAATACTAGGACATCTTGTTAAGGAATTCCCTGGTGGGAGATCTAGTTGTCTCTGTTGCAAAGTCTTGGACCACGAAGTATTGGATTTCCCTAGAATGATTGTTAAGATTGAAGGCATGAATCTGAATGAAGAAAACCCTAAGGAAGAAATAGAAGAACCCCAGAGAGAATCAGAAAATACATTACTACAGATGAAATACACCTTGAATGACCACCGACATGTTAGATTATCAAAGGTCTTTAACGAAAAAGAATGCATCGAGGTAATAATAGGAGACTTTGACATTGATTGTGTTCTGGATGAGGAAACACATGTGAATGTTATGACAGAGAGAACTTGAGAAGCTATAGGAAGGCTTGTTATGATCCATTCACTAAGTATAATAGGGTTATTCAAAGGGAAAATGGTAAACCTATGTGGAAGGCTCACTCAGATATCTATGAATGTCAATGGAACTTCGACAGAGGAAGATTTTGAGATTATCAAATTTATTAAGGACAGTGCCCTATTTACTATGTTACTTGGAAAACCTTGGATTGAAAGAGATCAAGCCAGGAAGAAGGAAGAAGAAAAGGTTTTAGAACAAAAGAGACAAGAGTTAAAAGATTTCATGACCAGAAGGATCACGTGATTGATTGAGGAACAGGAGAATAAATCAAAGCTATTTGACACTAGAAGCCTAGATGTCAAAGTTGCAAAAGCATTAGGAGACTCACAAAAGATTGGAGTATATGTATCAGATATAGACGAAGTAGTACCCCTAAGTCTTGGGAGAGAACCTTAGCAGCGCAAAGTGACTATGCCCAAGGAAAATAAGAATCAGAATGGGAAAAGAAATACCAAGACGAAGCTCACGGGGAAGAAGGCTAGGAAGCTAAGTAAAAAGAAATCTAAGATTGGTAGGCTATAGAGGGTTCCAAAGGGAACCTCTCAAAAATAAACTTTGCAAAATTGGAGCCTCACCGGGATATCAAAACAACGACATGGGTCACTTCGCCATGGCAAAGCAATATATCTGTTGGAGGCCGATATATTCGTTCGACTGTTGCTCTGAACGGATAAAAAAGAATTGATGGCTCATCACCAGACCATTAAACCATGCCATAATGGACTTAACAAGAGTTAATGAAGCCCCATATCCATTACAAACGATCTTTTACAGAGTTACTGACTTATTCCATGGAGCCATGCATGGAAGACACTTTTGCTAATTGCGAATTTGAGTCCACAAACTACATGAATTGTGAATGGTGATTACCCCACTCTTACTCTCTACCCTATTACAGTACCTACATTACTTTGATAACCCGATATATTCATCCTGAGCATATATTTCCGACGAATTTAACACAACTGAAGAATATGTAAGAGAGGTACTCGCTAGCCTCAGAGCCAAAAGAGTCATGTTAGAGAGAGGATTATCTACATGTTTATAGGCATCATCAACGAGAGGAGTGCAAGCCTGCCCGTCAACTGCTCAAGAAGGAACATCTTGATCTGACACAAAAAGAAGAACCAAACATAAAGACGATATGGCCAATGCGAAGTTGGTTCCATCCATCCTACCTGCTTACATACCATCTCTGAGTGGTACGATCAACAAAGACAGTGTGCCTAGAAACTTTGAGTACACTTTAGTCATTGCGTACCTGCCGAAAGGGGTACGCGCAGTCCACATAGATCACAAAAATATTGCAGCATTGAAGTTTAGTAACTTCAACCTGGGGGATCGTAAAGTTTACAACATGCTTGCCCCATACAAGTACCTAACCAAAACCAAGGGAAAGAATTCGAAGATCGTCCCTCGGCAATGGATGATGAACCTTGCACAATCCACTCTGCTCAATGTTATGAATATACCGCACTTCGGCAGACACCAGTAGGTGAATGCTTGTGTGAAGTTGTTGTTGGTGAGTTACCATGGAGGATACTTATGGTTAAACCGTCGCATAATAGTTGATCCAATGCTAATCAATCAGATCATCGGGCTTAGCATGCAGGGCCATGATCCCCATGATTACTATCCTGGAAAGACCGTGGATCATGCTCTTTCTCAAGAGATCAAAGAATCTTATGGCGATATTGAGAAAGGTGAATGAGGCTACAAGTTATATTCTATTGAAAGTGGAACAGTGTGCCTTGCCTGTCAAATGATCACAGGGAAGTTGGTACGCAAGAATCGACCCATGCAAGTATCCAACTTTGTAGTCGACCTCACATGGAAGTGCGCAGAGGGACTACAAATGAACTGGGTGAAGTGCATGGTGAATCAACTGGAGATTGACTATAGAGAAGCCCAAGATCAGGGGCATGAATTCCATTTTAGTTGGCTCTTGATACTTATAGATTTTGTTGCACGGGAGCTACCAGAAGGTGCAACCTTCCCGGACATCGACCCCTTTGAACCATTGGTCGCGAAGTTCAGTACACTGTGGTACTCGAACGATATGAACAAGTAGTGGCAATCCAATGATGTCTTCCATACCTACTACACCCAGTTGAAGCTCTCCATCCAATCTGAGACTTGCATGACCCTGAATACTTTACACAGGTTTTGACCTTTGATGAAGTTCAGTGTGGACCGCCATTTCATATATATTACAGCATGCGCTGATGAGCACAAGGAACATATTTAGTCTTATTATAAGCTGACAGAAGAAGACCTAGAGGAGATCACCAAGGAATGGTCAGCGGACCTTCTTGTTTCGACAGACCCTGCAAATATTTTCAACATCGATAGCCCAGAAGCTGTGCAGGATACACCTGGGCCTAGTAAGACAAAGAAAACAAAGAAGACAAAGAAGGTTGAGGAAGTCCAAGATATATATATCCTATCTGTGAGGATAGCTTCCATTACACCAGATCAAGGAGGTGAAGGTGAAGACTTAGAAGAAGTCGAGCAAAGACCAGAAGATGAAGTAGAAATCATAAAGAATAGGAAGGGTTCGCCTCTGGAACCTTCCTCTCAGAAGAAATCGAAAGCACCCATAACTAAGCTGCAGACCATGCTCACTCCAGATGACTTCAATTTCCTCATCATAGCTATGAATGAAGCTATGGAAGAGATAGCAGAAAAGAAGGAAGCTAAGAAAGAGACAATGTACAACAGAATTGAGATCGATCTCAAAGGATTGTAGCAGACACTTCATTCTTGCCGCGTAGTCTCCACTGCACCCCTACTAGAAGGAATAATAGAAGAGGGAGATGAACCAGTTCAACTCCTCAATATTGTTGACACAGTCGAAGTATGCCTTTAGAAAGCACAGGAAGAAACAACACAGGCCACCTAGGACTTAAAGCAAGCACAGGAGGAAATCATCAAACAACGCCAAGCTTCACAACAAGAGAGGGACACTCTCCAAGTGAAATTTGAAGAAGATAGAGCGAAGATCCAAAAAGAGAAAGAGCAGCTGCTCGCGAAGCAGATCGGGATTGAAGAAGTAGTCAACAGTTTTCACTTTGTGACTGACTTGGAGCAGAAGGTAGAAGAACCCATATAACACCAAGTGATGAAGCTTGTTGAAGTTATTCAGCAACTTCAACAAAGAGTCATGGAATTAGAGCTTCAGACCATACCAATTACCCCGCAAGAAGTGCACGACCAGCGAGAAATGACTACCCAGAGCACAATAGAAAGGATTAAAGCACTCATTGAGGAATGCAAATAGTTAAGTAGCAGAAGTGCACAGATATATGAGAACCTAACCGAGAATCCAGAATTGCATAAATTGGAGTCACAACTCTAGGAGGCAAAGCATGAAGCCGAAAAGCTATAGGTGTAGCTAAAGGCCCTATCACCCATAGAGAGAATGAAGCGGTCTCATGAGTAGCGCACCACCCAACAACAGATCCATACGATCCAGAGCAAGATATTGGAAGTAACTCAACAACTTCAACCTATGCAGGATAAGGTATGTCAGTTATTTATAGAGATTAAGAGCCAAGGAACAAAGATAAAGTAGGTCATGAATTCAACATAGAAACACCTAGAAGGGCCCGTGAATAATTCACTCATCCAGGAGTTCATCGAGTAAGAGGTCATGGAACAGTAGTAGGTCGAAGCAGCTTGAGCCAAGCTCAAGGCATTCGAGATATAACTAATTAGACCTGAGTGACTTGGGATGAGTCACGGGTGAGTGTTGGGGACCTGTTGGCCCTTGACCAAGTTTTGAGGAATACTTGGTCATATTTGACCATTTTTGGGACTTCAAAAGCTTGTCGAAGATGAAGTGGAGATTGCAGAAGCTAGACCCCCTTTTTGGGTCCTTTTTGGAAAGGGATGTCGACCCGTGGGTTTACCCACGGTTAGGCCGACTTTTGTAATGTATAAATAGATATCTAGGTGATGTAAGTAAGAGAGAATATTAGCCAAGGGATTAGTGATAGAATTGATCTATGTAATTGACTTGCAGATCTGAGTGCGAGTGTTGTAAGTGCTAAGTGTAGATATTGTAAGGAGGTTTTGTGCTAGATCTACTCGAGGAAGGAAGATCTAGCGAGGTGCGCACAGATCTCTTGTCCTATGCGGAGTAGGATTTTGACAGCTCTGTCTTGTAACCGAATTGATTGAAGCTAATAAATAATAAGAGTTGGTGAATGTATCCCCAGGGTGGGGGTGAACCACATAAATATTGTGTGTTGTGCTTTGTGCTTATTCTTAGATGTTTTGTATTGCTAAGTGCTTAGATGTGATTAGATAGACTTGCATATGCTTAGTGCTAGAGATGTATATGAATGCTAAATCTGATGTGTATGAATATGCTAAGTGTTTGGTCTACCAGATCTGATCTGTCTTGTTGTTGCTAAGTGCTAAATAAACTAGACCCAAGTGAATGTTATGATGCTCTGTTATATCAACGGAGTAGATCTAAGTGGAATATTGATGAATGATCTATGTTAAGTGCTTGCTAAGTGTTGTAATTATAGACCTGTGTCCCAGCTAAGGTTGCAGACACCTGAGTCTTGCAACCACCCCTGCCTATACCTCGGGTGAAACTTCATCTGCTTCGCAGGTGCTGCTGAAGGGCCGGTAGTTAGGGTTTTGTTGGTGTGTTGTTACAGCGTTAAACCCTGGGTCTTCCCTTGTGCCAAAAGTGGGCCAGTATTACCCTGCCCTTAGGATATTGAGGGTTGTAGATTTCCAATGTTGGTGTCTTCCACAAACTCCTTGGTGCATATCTATTATGAATTTCTTAGCTTCATTTTCATCAATACATTTTAATAGGATTCTAACAGGATCACTCCAATACAGGTTCTAATTTAAAATGAAGAATTTATATCTTTTAATTTGAGATACTTGGCCCTCTTCTTTTTCAAATTTGGTCGACATTCTAGGTGTTACAGAAAATAAATAACATCCTTGTACCAAGGTGAAGAAGATTAGTTTTCAAATACATGTGTGTTGTCTTGTTCAGACTGCATCATGGGTGCATCAGATTGAGTGAAGGTCTGATGCAATTCTAGTACCTTACATTTTGATTCTGATAATAACTTGGAAATTCCCTACCCCTTAATCATCTTGGTGGGATTTATGTGCAGGTCATATTCCATCAATTTGACAATCCATTTCCCTCTTTTCCCTTCATTGTCTGGCTGGACCAAAATCTCTTTGACATTGTTGCTAGGAACATAGGTTGTTATGTTAGACTGTAACACATACACCCTAAAGGATTTCAATTCTTTGACCAACGCATAGGCCTTCTTTTCTAAAATGTCATACTTTAGCTCAACATCTCGGAGGGATTTTCTGAAAAGGATATGGGTTTTTCATGCCCTTCTTCATTCTTTTGTAGTAGTACATCAACAATGGTTTCTTTGGAGGTGAAAGAAAAGATAAAGAACTCTTTGGCATAGTGAGGGCTGACTAATACGGCTTCAACCAAATCTTGTTTGATCCTTTGGAATGTTGATTTTTCCTCATGTAACCACTTTATAACAACATATTTCTTCAGCATGTTGGTGATAGGCCTTATGATTTCAGAAACGTTTGGCACAAATCGCCTTAAAAATTTTATTCTGCCTATAAAAGACTAAATAGACTTCTTATTTTTGAGGATTTCAATTCCCTTAATGGCCTCCACTCTCTTAGGGTCTATTTTTATACCTCTCATTGATATGATGTGACCTAGGAGTTTACCTTCTAGCATAGAGAAGTGGGACTTTCCGAGATTCAAAGAAATCCCATACCTTCTACATTTTCAGAAGATTTTCTCAAGGTATTGTAAATGCTCATCATCTGATTTGGAGAAAATGGTGATGTCATCCAAATATATAACCATAAATTTATCTTTCTCCCCCATGAAGGCTACATCCATATCCCTATGAAAGGTGGCTCCTACATTCATCGTCCCAAAGGGAATCTTGTCGTACATAAATGTCCCCCATGGTGTGGTGAATGTTGTGTTTTATTTGTCTTCTTCACATGTTGCTATCTGGTTATAACCATAGTACCCATCCAACAAGGAAATTATGTGGGAACCTACTACCCTTTGCAAAATATGGTCCATCTTGGGAAGGGGGTAGTTTTATTTTAAGGAACACTTGTTGAAATTTCAGAAATCCACACACAAGAATATTTCCCCATTCTTTTTTCTCACAGGTACCAATTTGGCCACCCAATCTGAGTACCTCAAGGGCACAATAATTATGGAATCAAGCATTATTTTCATCTCTTTTTCAATTATGGACATCAACATGGGATTAAATTACTTGATCTTCTGTCTGAATGTCTTAGAACCATCCTTCACAAGGATCTTGTGCTAGATGACGCTAGTGTCAAATGTCTTCAAATTATGGCATCTCCAATGTTGCAGTCCATCACTTCCTCTTCTTGATTTTTTATGGCATCTCCTCTGGAGACATCGTGACTGTCAAAAAACCTTTCCACTGGCACTAGACCCCTAGGGATGTGGTTTGTTTTAAGTTTTTTTATCACTCTGTAATTTCCATAGGTTGTAGAAGAAAATACAGAGGTAACCACCAAAACACTTTGGAAGCTGGGATCTAGCCCTGTCAGCTTCAGAGAGGGATATCTATATAGTATTTAGATTTGTTTGAGTTTTGAGTGTTAGGCTAGTTATGAAATTTTAGTGTTTGTTTGTTTGAAATATGTGGCTGAATGAATGGTTAATTTTCCATTGGGATATGGGGTTTGTACTTAAAGATAAGGACATGTTTTAGCTTTTTATAAGGCTTTCTCCACAGGGCAGGGTAGTAAAATTGTTGGATCTATTTGAATCAAATGAAATGAATAAGAGGAAAAGAGGGGAAAATCCACTAAGCAGAAGAGTAGTTAATAATTTTTTTACTAAGTTTCAAATTAACAACATGAAGATCATTAAAAAACCAGAGACAGAGTATAATGAAATAAATTATGTTCTTTAACTTTCTTTTAATGATTAGAATTGGAAACACATGCAATGATTAAAAAGAATAGAAAAACATTTGACAAAGAGAGAAAGCACATCAACAACAATCTGACACAAGAATTCTGTGAATAAGTCTCTTTTATTACTGGTCGATCCTTTGAAAATTTATGCAATATCTCTTGGGTGAAAAAATCAACCCATAATACTTCGAAGGGAGAAGTCTTTACACAACTATTTACAACAGATCTTGTCAAAAATGATCGAGATATTTTGGATAAATATCTAACTAACTAAATCTCTAAATACAAAATGGAGGGATTTTTCAAATTTGCTCGGATCTCTGGTGTTGATTTGGTGGAAGTGGTTGATGACTCATCTCTTTGAATTTGGTTGGATACTGCTCCATGCTGAATGGAACACCAAAATTGTCTCTACTAAAGTAATGCACATAGATCTTCCCATATATTTTTACTTGGGATGGAAAGCTTGAGTAATTTCATGTATGTTTCATCCATCTCTGTGTATTTGGCAATGGTAGGCTTAGTGATGAAGATATGCTTGATTTCATGTTGTATAATTAAGTCTAACTGTAGTGTCTCTAGGAAATCTTTACCAATAATGATTCAAGGTATCCATGCAAATTTTGAACTGTCCTTTTCCATTGTGCTCATTTTATGTTTGTAATTAGGTAGAGTGATCAATTTTTCATTCAGTACTAACAATCCAGGAAGCCCTTTCTTGTGTAGCACTTCAAACTTACTGAAGAACCTCTGCACACCTATGTCCATCACTTGAAATTTTTCTTCTAACTGCAACATTAAGCCTTTATTTTTCAGAACCTTCTTGATCTCAAGGATGGTCTTAGTTATTTCCTCAATCTCTAGTTCTTCTAACTCCTGTTTGTTTTTGGAGTTTAGAAATATGATAATTTCAGTAGCCTATGTGGGTCTTTCTCCATATTATTCCTTGATGATTTCAATTTCTCCCTTGGCTTTCTATACTAATTCATGTTGCTCAAAAATGGTATGCATGGAGGGCTAGATTTCTGACATGGATTTGATGATATCTATCGAAATGTTTTCCTTAGCTTGGGCTAAGGTATTTGCCATGGCAGTCTCTTTCCCTAATTGTTGTAATTGTTGACTGAGCCTTTGAGACTTATGCATCATTGCCTGGTCACTGGCCTGGAACATTGATCTCAATTCCTACAATGTTTTTACCTCTTCCTGTAGTTTTTTTATTTCTTCCCCTTGTATGGACATATCTTCCATGAATTTTACAAGTTTTTCAGATGCATCTGAAACTTGTAATAGGATTGTTGATGGGATTGTTGTTGGAATTTCTGCTTATGTGGACCCTTATGCTATTATGATCCCTGTTAGATCCACTACCTCCATTGGGATCATGGCTAGCTACATATTTTTCTCCTTTTCTTTTATCATTTTTTCCATTTCTGCTTCCATTTCTCTTATTTGTGCATTGTGTTCCATGATTAACTTTAACATTTCTTCTTTGTGGCCTTCAGTCTCAGCCACTTCTTTGGGTTGTGAATATTTTATAGATGGAAGCTTCAGCTACTTTCTAAGAGATGCTATATCATCATTCTTCTTCTTTAACAACTCCTATGCTACCTTGACATTTGTTGGGTCGTACCCAATCTTAAGAACCAATTCTTCTAGTGATTTTATTTTTTTATCCTTGGCCAAAGAATAAATATTCTCAAGCTTTAATTGGGACTAGATATTGTTCAAGGATACCTGCAACTTATAAGAATTCACTGAGGTATTTGTTAAAGTTGAGAATATTATTTCTCATGCCTGCCTATGCGTGTCCATATGGTCCACTGGATGGACATCTTTTACATCAAATTCAAAAGAAGTATTTTTGTAGTCTGCAACTCTTCTTGGATGGGGAACTTGTGCTTGTAATAATTCCATTTACATTATTCCTCTTTCTGTGTCAAAAGATGACAGTAGTCTATGTTGAGCAGTGGAGGTTTGCTTCCAGAACTGAGCATAGGTGATGTTGTTGAGGAGCTCATTCCTTTGCTTGATCTGTTTATATTTATCAAAAATGTTTGACTATGTTTTCCCATGAGCTTATTCAGTTGTCAGAGTAATGTCTAGGTTTCTTTGAGATATTGGTGATGATGAATAGCCTGTAACCAAACTGTATGAATGGGTTGAAGAGTGTGGTCCCTCCAAGACTATGGTGGACTGCATTTCTTCCTCCTTGAGTAAGTATGGTGTATGAATGTTTTTGTCCCTCTTTCTATATAATTGGAAATCCTCAACTGATACCTATGTGACTGAAGGGGAAACCTCCTTCCTTGTTCTCTTATTTGCTTGCTTTTGGGGTGTATTAGTATGTGAAGTAGTTGCAGAGATATGTTTCTCCTTTGGTTATTGCAATGTGTTCTCCTACCACTTTGTTTGGTTCATGTATTTTTCCACCTCTGGCCTCTATGTGGGAACATAAGGAGTGCTCCTTTGTTTGGTTATGAGCTCAGAAATGACACCAAATGGGTCACATGCTCAAGTGAAACTTAGACGAAACTTCATTTGTTTCAAGAAGCTATCTGCTTCTTCTTCTCCTGCTGATATGTTGTTGCATATGAAAGGTCCAACCTAGGTTTTGATTCTGAGCTGGGGCTTCTTCTTTGTTGCAACAAAGTGAATGTCATATGAATTCACCATTTTCCTTATATATTCTAGTGCAAAAATCCTCACTGGGAGGTATTTGGGAAATATGTAAGGAGGCATATCACACCCATATACTCTTATCTCTATGTGGTTTTGGTATAAATACCAATCCCATGTCTTAGCTTGATCAGATAGGTGCAAGACCTTCTGAATTTCTTCATTGATCCTTGGTTTGGTGTTGATGTTCAACATACAAACAACTAGATGAATGATTAGGTCTATGAAGTCCTTAAAGTTGTACTCTATTGAATGTTTCCTCACCAATGAGGTCCATGATGTCACTGGTTGTGGGCTTCCTTCCCGGTTTAACTTCTGAAATGCATAAGGGAACCTATCTGATTGGTAAAATAAGAACATGTAAACTAGAACTGGAGAGTATCTAAACATCCCTTCAGTTGGAAAACTGAATAACTCATCATGAATATTATCAGTGAAAAATTGATTGAAATTTATTTTAATACAAACTCTTTCTTCTGTAGAAAATATGGATAGAAAACTTAAAATAGGCTCATCTACCCATTCATCTGAGTAATAACCTAATAGGTAAGAAATCATGGATATGATATGGTTGGCTTTGACATTGAAAATGGAAGATGAGTAAGGTGGATTCTTCTCAGGTAATTGGGCATTTTCTGGGAGTAAAATCTCAAAGATCTGGGCTCTCTAGGGGAAAGTCAGTTTCTAGTATAGGTCATTTAGGGATTCAATGGAGAATGGGATGGCCGAGTCATTTCTATGGATCTACAACATGTGGTTAATGGCTTCGGAGGTGACTGTGAACAATTTTTCACTAGAGGGGGAGGTAATGGCTCTTTGGTCGAGAAAATAGTGAGCTTGACATCTAAGAGCAAATTCGGGAAAATGGTGAGTTTGAGGAAACATGTACAGAGGAAAATTGGACTCCTAGAGTCCAATTTCATCACTCTAGTCCAGAAAAATATCTTTCAGCCATGAGTGAAATTCGAAGAAGTCGAATTTGCACCTCGGCTCTATGAATTTGTAGTCCTTATCTGCCAGGGGGATGTGGTCTAGGTCAATAGGAGGGGGAAGGAGATGTGTCTGTAGATTTAGCCTTGGGGGGAATAACTTACATAGCTTGCAGTAAAAATAATGGAGGAACGGTATTACCCGGGGAAAAGCTTCGCATGTTGACGGTGAGAGGTGGTGGCGGTTAACTTGACAGCTGGGTTCAACATGGTCTCCATGGTGTCTATATCAGAAAATTGCATAACAAGATGTGAAACGGGGTTTTAAGGTGTACAATAGATATTTTTTATGGCATGGGGTTGTTACGGGGCATTTAACGGTCACGGGGAATTTTTTAATAGGCTAATGGGTATGTAGTGTAGGATAGATGGAGTGTAGTGATAGGATTATGGTGGTGGGGTGAGGTGAGTGGTATTGGGTTTTGGTTTGGAAGATTTCAGAGGAGGGGGTAGGCAGTAAGTGGAAATAGGAGGTGGGGGTCTAAAATGTTGAGGACACACCACATTAGATGGGACCGATGCGGGGGAAAATCAATTTTCGGACCCCTCCCCCATCGTTAAAGGTAGAAAGGTCGAGGTGGTCTGAAAAAGGTTGGGGACCATTGATCTGGAAAGGGGGGAATTTCGCCAATGGAGACTTGTGTGGGAGTTAAGAACTACAAGACGAAATGTCTTATCTGCCAGCAAACTTAGGATAAAAAAATATGCGCCATGAAGCCCTAAGATTTATTTTTTCAACTTTACATTATAATTTCAATTTCCTATGATAGAATAACCAAATTTAATCAAATAAGGGTATATTTTGAAATCCCTTTCGATTTTCTTGAGACAAAATCACCTAACCTATCTCCTAACCTAGTCATCTAACACATTAATCCAACTTAGACTCTTGGATTAATTATTACTCTATCCTAACTACTTTGGCCAAGATTAAACAATTTGACCAAATTTATTCTCTAACCTATCAACAAAAAATTTAAAATGTTTGATCATGATTAGATAGTATGATTCAAACTAATTTTATTTTGATGGGGTTTTCTTGTTTTTCTCTTTTTTCTTTTATTTTCTTTTTATTTTCTTTCTTTCTCTTATACCCTCTTTTCAGTTTTTCTATTTTTATCTTTTTCTTTTTCTTTTTGGAAATCATTTGCAGAATGAAATATTATTTACACTGTAAAATGATTGGAGGAAGAAATTTCAATCACTAGGTGATACTATGAAATATAGGGTTTTAACAAGTTCCACAATGTTGTGGCCAGCCACTTTTTTCAACAACTAAGATTTTTTCTAATAAGACGATTCATCATCTTCACCCTCTTGATCTATTGAGATACTGGAGAATTCTTCAATGGTTTGTAGAAATCTTTGTAGCTCCAAGTCGTCACTAAAGACCTGCCAGTGCTTTATGTTGTCTGGTATGGATTTCCTATGTCTGACTTCCACATGATACTTGATATTTGGGCTAATGGGAGGTCTGAGGGTGTTGGCAGCCAATGCCAAAGAATCTTCCTTTTGATTTTCCTCTCAAGGAATGAAGGAGATGTTAAATGCCAGAAAGAAGTTTTCCACCAGGTCCCACACCTCGTTCCTGTATTGTTTGAGCCTCTGTTGCTTACCTTGATAGATTTTTTTGACTTGATTGATGATTAATTTAGAATCTCCAAATACTTCCAAACTTTTAATGGCCATGTCTTTAGCATCCCTCAATCTAAGCACCAGAGCTTCATACTCAGCTATATTATTAGTTGTCTCGAATTATGGCTTATAAGAAAGCATTATAACCTCCTACGCGGGGGAAATGAAGACTATACCAACCCAAAAAACTTCTTTTGATGAATATTCATTGAAATAAATCTTCCATTGTTGATCTGTCAAAGACTGATTTTTTCATTTGTTAACTATAATTTATGGTTCATCACCATTTAGATAAAAAACAGATGAGTCGATCTCATCCAACAACGTAAATTGGGTGATTGCTTGGATTCTGATGGTCATTGATGATATAGGCCAATATAACCTCCCTATGTAGCCTCATGTGATCTCCCTCGAAAACAGGGATGGTGGCATATGTGAGGTCCATTTGTAATGATTCTCCAACCTTCTTGGCCCACGTCTGTTAGGTGAAATATATGTCGTTATAGTACTTGCCCAACTATTTAATTGTCAACCCGGGGTACGTAGACTGACGAAGCACATGCACTGTATATGCGGGACTGAAGTAGAACTAATCTAATCTAATCTATGTTGCTGAAATCAAACTGATCTAAGAAAGCATTGAAACACTAACTAGGAAAGCATGAAATTGCCTAAGGGAAATACAACATGTGAAGAGTTAACAAAAATGAGCTCATACAACATATCAATCTCAAATCATATTGCAATAGTCAAATGACAAAACATGAAAGAATAACAAAGCTGAGAATTCCCTTCTCCTGATTACAATCACATCCTAATTGAATTCTAACTCTAATTCCCTAATTGAATTTTCATGAAGAGAGAGCACTCTCTTATATACATGAAGAAGATAACCATCTCATAATTGCAGATCCACTATTCTCTCAACTACTCTCAACTACTTTCCCATTATTACAAGATATGATCCCTTCAAATCCTCACACATATCTCTCATATATCTTAGATAAGATATTCTAACCAAATCTCCATGATCTTCTCCTTGAAAAGAGGCTTGAATAATTATCTCCTTTAGAATGATGCAAGAGATATTCGAGAAGTCTCTTTGAATTAATCATCCACATATTCCTACACATTACAAAGCTCACACATAATTGAGATATATATGAAAACATGTATATTTTCTAATATTTAATCATAAATTCACTTTTAATACTAAAATGAATAAAGTGGAAAATAATGATGTGAAACCCAAATG
>JASDQU010010836.1:204857-223964 GCA_032191745.1 Picea mariana | reverse complement strand
TAGCCAACACAATGTTATTGTAATAATTTATATCACAACCAAATTAGTTATATGTACCTTTAACAATTTAGGTTTTGTGCAATGGTGAGTGACAATGTCTAGCCCGTGGTAGCTAGGGTTAATCCCTAAGCTGGCCACTAGAGTTCATCTCAGCTCTAATGGCCATCTCGATCTCTCGATATCCTACAACATCTCTCTCTACTAGATCTTTTGATCACATTTCTCTTGTGATGATGCCTCATTTGTGCCCTATATCCCCCTCTTTAGTAGTGACAGCTCCTCCATCTATGGAAACAACTCCTTCTTCCATCTACATTCATTCTATTGATGGGGCCTCTTGTTTATCTAGATTTTCTCCCTCTTCAACTGGTATGGCTACATCCTTAGTATGGTTGGCATTCATCCTACCTCTATTAGGTTAACCTTGACTTGATCAAGGGTAGTTTTAAGGTTAACCTTAATTTGGCCAATGAGTTTACCATAGGTAGCTTATGGGTTTATGGTATTAGGCCTTGGTATTTAATTTGATCAGACCTACTTAAAGGCATAGTGAAATCCATTTTAAATTTACTCATGTGTCTAACTTGGTTAGCTTGGTTGGAATGGCCAAGGTTAATGAAGATATATATTTGTGGTTGGTTTTCTTGATAAAGCTTTTCTAGGGTAAAATCTCTTATGCACATGCTTGTTATTTGGCCTATCTTCTCCCATGTTTCTAATAGTCTCCTCCTTTATAGTGACAACAACTCCCCCTCCTCAAATTGGGTGTGTGATACTTGGCATCTCCTCTAAGCTAGGATTTCATCCCCCCATGGTAAGTGTGTCTCCTCCTTTTAACTCTACTAAGGTTCCTCTCAAAGAGGCAATAAAAAAAAACTGCACAAGTGGATCCTTTCCTCCTCTTCAATTTATGGTCTAAGAAACACTAACCTTGATTATTCCTATTGTGCGAGACATTGCAGATCATGCTATGTTTTAAAAAACCAATGGACTTGTTTACATATTTAATGGCCTTTGATAGATTTGCATCAATGAGTCTCACACATTTAGAAATTTGAACTCAAAGAGGAAGCCTTTATCTATCCTTGCGCTAAAGGGTTCTTCATTAGGGAGTTTGATTTAGCTGAATATCGAGATATGATCCCCAACTTGGACCCCTAATTCTAGGGAAAATTAGGTCTTCGCATGAAGGCTTGAATTCGATTTGACTATCAATTCCCTCTCCATAGTTGTTTTCTAGGTTCGACTCTCCAATATCCATCTTCATTTTTGGGGATATGATTCTCTTGAAAATATCGATAATACTTTAGGTAAATTTCACTCCAAGAGAGAAGAGACATAGTACATGCACATCACCAATTATGCATGAATTTGTGTGGACATGGATTTTAGTAAAGGATTTGCAATAGAAATCAATGTGGTGTCCAAAGATTACTCATGGAATCAAAATATAGATTATGAATGATTTCTTCCACTGCAAGGTGTGTTATGAAATAGGACACATTACTACTTAGTGCCCCAAGAGTCCTAAAAGTGGCCAAATCTAGAACACTCAAAGAAAAACCAATCAGTGGGATGGAGCAAAGTAAGAGCATCAACTAATCAACAAGGAACCCCTTTGGTCATTCAAGACTCATAACCCATCAAATAGGGATAGATCCAAACCTCGATGACATGGAGGACAAAACAAAGAACTCAAACACACTATGGAACCTCCAACCACCTCAAGATCGATAGTGAGATCCTTGTTGAGATTGGCAATTTGAGGCAATTTAGTTTTATTTTGAATGTTGGATACCGTCTTTTGTGCTCACATGAATAAGCACTTCATTCTATTGTTTCATGTGATTTCCATGACACAATCTTCATTATACAATATTACTACATATATGAAGTGGAAGCAATATACTAGTGGTTTGAGTTATCAAGAGATGAAGGAATTGAAAATAACAAACTTTACATATCGTTGAGTTGTTTGTTGAACCTAACCCCAAGCTAGCTCCTTTTGTTAAATGAACACATATTTCTATTGATTGGTGCACACACCATGGTATTATTAAAACTGAATTGATCATTGGCATGGTTTTTTATGATCCTCCACATAGTGATAGGTAGATGTCATTATACCCTTTAAGGAAATTATCTATAGAGACCGTATGTATGTCATCAGGGCTATTTTGATGTGCTATAGATTTAGGGGTTTGTTAGATATCCCCATAAGATAGGCCACATGTGAGGTCTAATCCAAATCATTCACATTGCCCAAGATGTAGGCCTAATCCCTATGCACAAATTCCACCTACATGCATTGTGTTATAGGATATCTAGTGTACATTTCTACAATTGTTGAAGATATTAGAAAAACAAGGTTCCTTTGTTTATTGCATTTGAAATAAGGGGACCTCTAGGGGAGATCCTTTTGGCACTGGGAAAGATAGGTCTTATGGTCATAATATGTTTCCACATCCATGCATGGCATATGGCTAGACCTACTAGAAGCCTTTATTTTGTTTCATGTGTGATGGATACCTTGAAATGATAATGGCATTTCCTTTTACAATATTAGTTGGTATATTTTACTATTAAATATATTTTATTAATATTTAGGTTTTTTTTTTATGTATTGTTTTAACTTTTTTTTCTCAAGTTCACTTGATACACGTGGATACTCCAACTTCATAGAGAATTCCCCTCATGTTAAGGGATTTAGATGCAATGATGGGTGTCGAATGTACTTTGGGGATGTCGACCACATAGATAATTGATCCAAATCACCATTGATCCATTTGGGTGATTGTCGAGCGATTTGGATTAAACACTTCCAAATCTATTTTGGGACTTTTGCAACATTTCCCCCCACCCACCCTCAACTCCATCCAAAAAAAGAATTTTTGAATACAGCTCTAGCCCCTTTATCATGTTGTTTTCCCATTGAGAGCATTTTAAAAATTTATAATGTCCCCAACTTTAAATTTGGTGGAAGGATTTATGGTCTTGAACAATGGATCAATACATTTCCACTCAACACACTTCACTTATAACCATATTACATCTATCATTGTCATTATTTTATCTTTTTATTTTTTCATATACTTTTATTAATTTTTTTTTTTTTAATTAATTAATTTAGGAATCCCCTTTTCATGTTGTTCTTCTTAATAACATCTTGTTAACCAATTATTGTCTATGAAATTACCATCACATTTCCACTAAATGGACTTCAAACCTTATCCCATATAATGTCTTAATATTTTTATCTTTTAATGTTACCATATACTTTTATTATTTAACTTAGAAATCGACATTAATTCTATGTATTTAATTTCCCTAATCCATTTAACATACCAAACAAGGCCATACCAACTTTTTAACCAATTATTATCTATGACATTACCATCACATTTCCACTAAATACAATGGACTTCAAACCTTATCCCATATAATGTCTTAACGCTTTTATCTTTTAATGTTACCATATACTTTTATTATTTAACTTAGAAATCAACATTAATTCTATGTATTTAATTTCCCTAATCCATTTAACATACCAAAAAATGTTGTAGATGGTCACACCAAGACTATGTTTCTTTGATTCGCATATATTTTTGTGTACTTTAAAGTCCCTACTCCATTTAGGAGCATGGAAAATGGTCATACTAAGTCCATGCTTTTTTTACAATTACCAACAACATTAACATTGTTTCTTAAAATAATTAAGATACTCTTAAACGAAGGAATTGAATAAGAGTTTGGATGCATCGTAAGAGTTTTCTCTGTTGGCATGTTTTACAGGAAGCGTGTGCTTGTCATTGATGGCAAGAACAACAACGACGATGGAAAATAGGAAAAGCATAAGCTCAGGAGGACAAGCGAACAATATGTAGAGATCAAATCTCAAAAGGGAAAGCGCAGTACAGAAACATGATCAGGATCAAAATCCTTGATCGTGGATCTGCTTCGAGAGTCTTCATGGCTGTTGGGTCAAATTAAATGAAGGATAGGATAAACGGGGCACAAGGTTTGAGAATTCAATCATCCAAATCTTCGTCAGCCGTCAGATCAAATTAAGTGGAAGGATAGGATAAGCAAAGATGGAGAGCCATTGAATTTAATACAAGGAAAAGATGTATCACAGACATATCAAGCCATTGATCTAAGATCTTAATCAAACATACATCATTCGTTTCGAGTCTAAATATGTGAGGAGGTTACGCTCCAGAAAAATCTCACTTCAAGATTTTTCAATTTGAGATTTGAAATTCCCAAAGTCCGGAGAGCCAGAGAGCTAGAGTAAATTTCAACCATCATATCTAGAGGGATACGTGGCAATGGATTGTGAGCTCCATAGAAATCACTTCGAGAGTTCCAGTTTGAGATTTGAAATACTTGAAGCCTGGAGAGCCAGAGAGCCAAAACAAATTCTCAACCGTCGGATCATCCGAAGAACATCTCAAGTGTCAGATCGTTCGAAATGAATAAGGACCATCGGATCTGAAGAATATTATTATGACCGTTAGATCAAGGAGATGAATATGTGTTACATTAGGTGACCATGTCAGCAGACGACCTCAACAAGGACATGTGGCAAACCATGTTAGGAAGGACATGTGGTAGACCACATCAGCGAGTGACACATGGAAACCACTCGACCCATGCCAAGTCAACAGGTGACATGTGTAATGTTGCGTCACTCCAGGAGTTTTACTTCGGGATTTTTACCACCAGCAGATGCCCTAAGTCTCAAAGTCTCGANGTCTCCACCGCCTATGACTTATTCAACAGGTGACCACTCCGGAGGAGAATGAAGAAGCGATCAGCCTAAAGTCCAGAAGGACCGAAGTCACTTATGATCGTTGATCATGCAGGAGGATACGTGTCAATAGATCGTTGACTCTGGGCGAAACTACTCTGAGAAAACACGAAGGAGAAAAGGTTTGAAATTGCAGAAGGCTGAAGTCCTAGAGCGGAGGATAGTTGTTGGATTAAGGAGGATGGGTGTTTGCAAATCATCAACTCCGAAAGATTGACGTACGGAGGAAAGCAGGGTTTGAGGGTTGAAACTCCTGAAGCCTGGATCACGAAATAAACCGTAGTCGTTGAATTGGAAGGGAGCTACATGTCGACAGATCGTGGAGATCTAGGATCACGCGTGGAAGGAGGAAAGGAAGGTAGACAATAGTTGTTGATTGAGTGGCATCGCCAAGGGATTGGAGATCAACGATCATGCTTAATTGTGGGTCCAGAACATGCTTAGGTCTTAATTTTTCTTGAGTGGGCCGCAATCAAAACCATGGTATCGCCACAGGAATACATGGAGCTCTGTAGTGAATTGCGGGGTGAAAAGCAGGTTTCCCTCAAACTGCCTTTAGATGTGCCCGCAATCACGTGGTCACGTGAGATCATCGCCCAAGGTCATATCGAAAGAAGGAGATAGCACTTGCTAGACTGAGATCGTGAAACGCTTTTTGAATAGGCGTGTGATCACTGACATTGGTCACGTAAAGGAAGGGGCTTAGGACTGATTTACCTACAATGAATAAAATGACTGACTGTAACTTCTAGTGAAGAAAAGGAATCTCAAGGTAACGGGAACTGATGATGAATTGATAGTGAGGAACCACCAGTAAAGTGGTAGAGTTGCGATGAGGACCTGGGAGAGAACTAGGTGAAAATATGACATGCAGAACATAGAAGATGATATATAGATGCAACATAGAGCTGGGGTCATGAAGAGTTGCTAGGATGATCTGGAAGAGGACTTGGCATGATAAAGACATGCAAAGAATGTGATTTTTGGGAACTGATTCATGAGCGTAGAAGGTGGTAGTAAGCAGCAGAAAAGGAGCAGAGAAGAGGTGCAACGTAAAGGAATGCAGTGTATGCACATAGCATAAAATGCAGAAGAAAAACTAAGAAGATGGAGAAGTACGTAAGAGGAAAAAGAGAAGAGCATAGAAGCAGAAAGAGGCAGAAGCAGAATACAACATAGAAGCTGAAGAAGGATGAGGAGACATGGAGCTGCAACAAACCATATTAGAGATAGAGCAAGTAAGTAAAGTTTTGTAAGTTTCAATCAGGGTGGTAGGGTGGTGCTAGGGAGGATTGTAGTCCTCTAAATTCTAGTTGGTGCTAGAAGATATTCTGGGAGTTGGTGCTTCCATCTAGTTGGTGCTAGAGAAACCTAGGAGTTGGTGCTTCCATCTAGTTGGTACTAGAGAAATATGAGAGCTGATGCTCTCTGCAAGTTGTAGCTTTCTATCAGAGGTCGCAGCCTCATATTTGAGTTGGTGCTCAAAGACTATGATGTACATGAAAGTTGGAGCTTGATTGACATCCTAAGAAGAAGAGGTTTTCTCCCTTTATGGGTTTCCTCATGAAAATCAGTGTCTTTGTGTATTCTGTGTGATCGATCAAATATTGTATATCTATGCATGTTAATTTATCAACAACACATTAAATAATAATCTAGAAAGAAAAATAAAAAGAACAGGAAAAGTTTCAAGATTATATACATAACTGATTCACCCCCCCCCCTCTCAGTTATATTTCCAACATTCTCTATCTCCCCTATGAAGTCTATCTAATTATTGATAGTCCAAGACTTCCAAAAGTGCTCACCTCACTCACTTTGTAATAAGTTGCCTCCTATGCTTAATGAAAATGCAGTGTGTGGAAATTTTAGTCAACATTCATGCAATAGTTAGGATTTAATCAACATTCACGCAGATCACATTTAACCTATCACTTCTTTTATTTATTACTACTTTTATTAATAACTAGTAATTGTTTTTGAAGGTGTAAAAAGTATGTTGTTATAAAAAGGTGAAGTGAAAGTGAAGTATTTTAGAGAAAATAATGATATACTTAAAACTTTGGTGGGTTTATTTTGTGTATGCTAAGAATGGTGTATCTAAACAAAGATTCTTGCATTCCAAGAATTTTCTTTAAAAAAATAAAAAATCCTAAATGTAAGGCTTGAAAAATTAGATTTGCGAACTAAGAGGCTGCCTAAAAAAGGTAGTGTTTCCAAGTTATAGGTCTATAGACATATACATAAAAATATACTTTTTATCTACAAAACAAAAGTGAACTTCACTTTGCCTAAAAGTCATCCAATATAATTTGAACATAAATGGTAAGGTGAAAGTAAATAAATGCTTATGCTCAAATTTGTTAAAATGCAAGTGAATAGATCTCATGTTTAGAAAACAATTTACAAATGATTAATGTGGATGGACAATTGTTGGAATGTATCACCAACAATGAATAAAAATAACGTAGATTGTTATTTATATGATTGATAAATCCAGATCGACAATTTAAAAAGACACAAAATATTATCTTTTGATCAATTATTTGATATTACATTGCATATTATCTAGGTATATGCATCACATTTATGATTGGGATAGTATTAAATTCTAAAGGAAATTGGAAGCATATCAATCAGATTTGTGATTATGCCTGTATTAAATATTCAAATGAAATTGAATGTTTTTCTAAATGAAAGAAATCAAACAAGTCAATATGTTGAAGGTTTGTTGAGTTTCCAAAGATATGTAAAAACATGTGCAAATAAAAAAAACCCTCCGAATCAATATGTTGAAGGTTTACAAATGCATGTTTAATTTGTAGATCATAAAAAATCGAGCTTTATTCATATTTTAATGATCCAAAACCTCCCTTGCCAAACTTGTCCTATGTTTGAAATTGGAAGTAGTATCTATCATGATATCATACAAAATTACAAAATTTTATTTATAATTATTGTTGTTTAATATATAATTATCAATTATTTACATGAACATTGTGATATTTTGTATCTTTTAGGTACGATACAATGATTTTGGATAATAATTTAAAATTAAATTTTCGATTATACACCTATCATACAAAATTACAAAATTTTATTTATAATTATTTTTGTTTATTATATAATTATCTCTTATTTACATGAAACATTGTGATATTTTGTATCTTTTAGGTAAGATACCATGATTTTGGATAATAATTTAAAATTACATTTTAGATTATACACTTCTTTATGATTTTCAATGCATGTTCTACTCTTGTGTAATCTAATTTATTTGTGAATATCAATAAAATTTCGATTTCAATTGAATTAAATAAATAAAAGAAACACTAATACCAAAGGGGAAAATTCTACAAGGCCTCCCTTTAGAAGTTGTGAAGCTATTTACTAAACAAAATAAATCATGTAGAATCAATAACTGAATTTCATTATTTCCATTACTTACAAACATTTTTGAGCTTGGAAAATTTATGAGACAATAGTATGATAGAGTCCCATGAATTCTAGACACCGCATTAGAATCACATTATAACCGAGTTTATACTTTTAACCTCTCCAAGAGATAATGAAAATGAACTAAGAAACTTAAAAACCAAATGATTAACTAAAACTTAAAAACCAAACATCGATACTAATTTTTTATTGAATTAGGATTAAGTTCCACTCACAAATATGACTATATGAAAAATAGTTCTTTCTCAATTGTAATTCTAAGAAATAGAAGTCTTGTAGACCAGGTAGATCTTAAAGGACTATAAGGAAAAAACAAAACAATAATGAACTTAAAGGAGCATAAGGCAAAAACAAAACAATAACAAACTCAACTTAAATCTTACTTTGTGAAGCTAAAGCCCTATTTATGGATAAAATGTTTCCCCTTAATTAACCCAAAACTAATGTTGAGTCAAAACTGCAAAGTCCATAAAACAAAATATATTAGTACAAAACCCATTAAAGAGAAAAAATTATGAAAAATAAAAATATATGTACTTATGACTCTTTATTTGCGAAAGTAAGTCCCATGAGAGGGTGCAAATTTTTGGGAGGTGAGGGTTGAAGAGGTAGAAGGAGCTAAATATGCTCAATAAATGAGCCAAAATATTCCTTAATTCCCTTCTTCCACCTATTTCTCACCAAAACTATCCCCACTAACTCCATTCCCAACAACAACCAAATGTTTGTAGCAGACATTGTTATAGGAAAATCACCTCGAAAATTATTAATTCATACAATGAATGGTACCAATAGTTTTCTCATCTTCCTTCCACATGCCTTAGTGAAAACAAAGTGTGGCACCATAATAAAATTTTGTTCAAATAATAAAATGATCATATGTAGATTAAATTGACTAAACCTAACAGTAGATGTTGAAAGTAGGGAAATACTACATTGGAGATTAGACACATAAGGCATAAGGTTTCACATGTGTGCATGGACAACCCAAAACATCTTGCATAAAACAATAATGGATGGAAGAAAACACAATAACAGTTGTCATAAGGAAACTATCAAAACATTTTATTTTCTATAATATCAAATAAATTCACTGTATGGGATGGTACAAGTTCAATTAGGGCAGGGAATCTACAAGAGGAAAGCCCTTTTATTTTATCTACATTTAACTCTGACCAAAATATTTTATTTTCTATAATATCAAATAAATTCATTATGTGGGATGGTACAAGTTCAATTACGGCATGGAATCTACAAGAGGAAAGTCCTTTTATTTTATCTATATTCAAGTCTGACCATAGTAGAACTCACAAAACACCTCCCATTTCTTCCAATAGGGACAAAAATTATTGTTAAAGGGTGAGAATCTAGCTATGTGCATGTTCAACCTTGATCTTGATGTTGAACCTTATATAAACACTTTTTTTTTCTAATAAATTAAAAGTTAAGTGATGACATTCTTAGCTTTCAAAGGTTTCATGTTTCATGAACTTTGTGAATGACATATTGATGACAACAATGTGTATCTAGTTTGAACCCTTGCACATTACTGGTTTGACATTGTAGGCCTGTGATCTTTGGTTCTCAAATTGCATATGACGAGAAATCATCACAATCAAAATCCTAATATAAGGAGAACTTTGAATACCATAACATTTTGGTGTAAGAGTTTATAAAATCCCAACGTTTTAATTAGACATACCATTCATCATAATAAGAATAAATTCATATATTAACGTATATCAATTCTATATATATATATATATATATATATATATATATATATATATATAAATATAATTAAATAAACATATGATTTACTAAAACCTACAAAATTGACTTAACATCCATGGATAACATCCTGAAAAAATTATACCACTTTTTAATAATTTTCTCATAATTTTAAACAATTTTTTAACCACTTATATTATCTCATACATGGTTATCACACCATCACCTTCCCATAAATATAACACATCTGAATTTTTTGTTTATAATTATTTACACTATATGCACATCCTAATTTGTGTTTATAATTATTAGTGTATTAAAATTTTATTTGAGAATAAGATGATAGTTGTCACCTTAAAGTATAGTGTTTCATTTTTGTCAACCATATATTTAATTAATTAATGATTTGAGAGAACATAAATTCAGTTTTGGTTTATCTAGTGGAGTTTTCAAATTCTCCTCCATTCTTTTTTTAATTAATAGACATTTGTTTCAATTTTTATAATTAATCCATTTTAAAGTGGTAATTACAGGTTTACTGGAAGGGAAGACCACACTGATCATGTGCCAAGGACATCTAACAATTGTGGGGTATTGAATTGTTACTTTATAACATACACAATAATAAGACCGCCCCTTCATAAATCCTTTAAATAAGTTTTAATATATTATCAAAGGAACTTATAATTTAGTTGAGATGTTTCCTATGGGTGATTGAAACTCATATGTGCCTGAGATAGAGATGATCATGGCAGGGATGGATGTAAGATGAAGCATCGCCAAAACATGGGGATCATTGTAGTGAGAGGGACTCACTAATCCTCATAACTCCGATCAATATACAAACATTCCCAGCTATGGAGACCATAATCAGGCAACCATCAGAGACCAACACTATAAATAAGTTGATAAGTATAGATATGGTGGTCATCATTTCTTCGACAACCTAACTTAACCAAAGGGATGATGTAGTGGGAATACTGCCACTCCAAATTCATCTATTCCACCTCCATCATTGATGTGACAAAATCCTTTCCTCTCAAATCTCTCTATCCCACATGCGAGACCTAAACCCCCTATATCCTCCATGTGAGACTTGAACCTTGATGAGAGAAAAGTTAAGGGATTGAATCCCTCGCTATCCATTACAAAATCCTTGAGAACCTAGAGACAAAATTCACTTCCCACTACCCTTTAATCCCATGGAGAGTTTGTTGATCTAAATGCATGACATGGCTGATCTACTATCAAAGCTCACATAAACAACATTGTAAATATCTATGTTTATTAATTACACCGAATTACAAGGAAAATATATGACATGGATAAATGTCTTGAACAAGTGTGTAAACAATTTATTCCTTAATTGTCCAACCCCTGAAGTATTCTGTGTAGTCCTCTTTATAAAGGAGAGAGATTGGTTACAAGGCAAGTACTGAATTAGTTCAGTTCTGTATCATTAGTACTCAATGACCCAAACTACACGTGACTCATGATTAAGTCAAGCTACCACTTGTCAGGTTTGTCAACGAGCAAGGTTGCATTTAGCAAGGTTAGAGAGTCTAGATAGAATCCATGACCATAAGGCATATCACAACTTAGAGAAGGATTACTACAACTCATAAAATTATTGTTTTGCACCTCTTTTAGAAGTTGTAGAGGTTGTGCTTCTCTATGTGTGAGGTGTGATGTTGATCAACAATTGGGTCCAAGCTAAGCTTAAACCTTGATTTTTATAGAAACCATATAAGAAAACCAATTCATTTTTCTCAATTATAAAAACCAAATAAGAAAACCAATTCCTTTTTCTCAATTATTACACATTTGCAAAAAAACATATTGTAAAAACATCAACCATCTCCAATTATAACAAGTTAAAGATATGCCTATCAACTATTAATCCCATGATAAGTTATTTCTTGGATTCTCTTTCTAAAATATTTGCATGTAATAGAAGAGAGACGCCTTCTAAATCATCCTACTTAAATTGAACTAAAATTATGGAACACATGTATTCTATAGTGTCAAAGATATATCTACTTAACTAATTACATATTTATAAAAGAAGTTGAACTAATTAGGCTATACCTAATGCAATATGTTCAATTTTCTCTAAAAATAATCTTAAATGACATTATTACTAAAGTATTTAGCATCCACACACTCTTATATAGTCTTTACCAAGTTGGTGAAATAAATGTTGAAGGGAGTGGAATGTAAATATGTTGTACAAAGAAAGGTGGAGTTTGTGTCTACATCCAGTGATGTTGAACAATAAAATATCACATAATATTCACATTAGTTATACTCAAGTATCATGTACATAGAAAGGTGGAGCTTGTGGTTGCATTGAGTGGGATCATATCGTTAAACAAGAGAATCTTAAGATTCACATTAATTACATTCAAGTATGAAATTTTAAGAAAGGAGGAGTTTGTGTTTGAATTGAGTGATGACCACAATGTCAAACTATAAATTTCACATTAGTTAGTTGTATTCAAGTATTAAATTTCAAAACCATTAATTTAATGTATTACAATAAACTATAAATAATTTATTTCTCGTGTCATTTAAATATCAATAGAAATAAAGAGAATATTTTCATTTTTCATCACAACAAAGTAACTCCATGATAACAAGTATTATTGTTAGTAAATGTGAGAAGGTGAATAGACTTGGCTAGGAGTGCTTCAAAGAGTGAAGAGTGAGTGATTAGAGGTGAAACAACAACTGGGTGATGAGAAACACCATCTTCTTGACAATCTTTTAAGAGACATGATGGTTGCACAACTCCTATGGAACAACATGGACTAGTGAATTCTAAGCTAGGTTTAGGTTGCACAAGAATTTCAAGATGTCCAAATCCAAGGTCCTCTATCTAGTGAAGGAGTTTCCTTGAATTTTGGGTCCTTCCAAAAATCTCAAGTTCCCAATGATGGAATAATCATAAAAAAAATGCACTAAAAGACAAAGACTCATTCTAAGTTTCAACTTTTGAAATTTACATTCATAGCATGCCACCTTTCTCAAGAGAGTATAAACCATTTGAGAGATCACTCACAATTCCTTGTAATAAAGGGTAGTCAACAATGTGGATATCCAAATCCCCATTCCACAATCCTTCAATTGAAATGCAACTTTGATTAATGGGAAGCTCTTAAGTATTTTGAGAGATTCTCTATATTTTGATCTCATCATTTTTTCTAGACCACCAAATTATAATCAATCTACCCATCACTTACTTTGTCTTCAAACATACTAAGTTAATCTTGTAGCAAACTGACCCTCTTTACGACCACAAATCTAATAAGAATTTAATAGAAAATCTAGGAATGAGGAGAGTTCTACCATGATCCAAGAGAGTTCTACCATGATCCAAGATCCATGTATGATGCTATAATAATTCTCTTAGAGTTTTTCCCAATTCTAAATTAACCTAGATCACAAAAAAATCGATCAAATTTTAGATCAATGAAAATTCTTTATGTATTAATTAATTTCAATGACCAAAGGAAAGTTTTCTACAAAACCAAATAGCTTCTTAAGAAACATATTAATACACAATGAAGCGTTCTTATAAAATATACATAGTCTATGGTTAGTTTCGATATCTTCTATTCATTTTTCAATAATTAAAGATATAGTTTTGATATCTTCTATTCATTTTTCAATAATTAAAGATATGTATCACTATACTCGTAGGAAAAAATAATGCCATTCTATCATTTTCATGGTTTTTTTATCTACCATGATAATACATAGATGTATATCAAAAGTACAATAGTATAACTTAAGAGTCTTGAAATTATGCTTATGTGATATCTCGTGTTAAAAACATTTAAGTTGTATGACAACCTTGTGTTACAAGCATTTTGGTGTAGAGACGATTTCAACATAAAGGTGAGAGATAGTAAAATACAAGAATCTTTAAAACAAAGGCCTCGATGATTCTAAAATCCACCCTCATTAACCTTGTAGATAGAGCCCATTATAAAAATGTGTTTGTAGATTGAGCCCATTAAAAACATGCATGTGAGGGAAGGGAATAACTTTAATCATTTTCATCAATACTCACATGATGATTCTAAAATCCACCCTCATTAACCTTGTAGATAGAGCCCATTAGAAAAATGTGTTTGCAAATTGAGCCCATTAAAAAAATGCATGTGAGGGAAGGGAATAAATTTAATCATTGGATTCAATACTCTCATCAAAGAAATGGCATTGGGAGGATGTCCATTGTTCAAAGTTGACATTTGGCATTGGGAGGATGTCGATTGTTCAAAGTTGACATTTGGCATTGGGAGGATGTCCATTGTTCAAAATTGAAACTTTTCACCTATTGTTGATCTATATGTGTTAAGAATTAAATGCAAGCCCCACCAACACAAGAAAGGTTGGTACATTATAATCACATCTAGATAAGAAAGCCCCACCAACACAAATGGTCTGCTATGTTAGATGATAAAAGTGGGAATGAAAATATCAGTTTTCCCGCTGGGGGATTAGTTAGTCTACTGACTAGAGGGTTGTTGTTACCGGACGGAACGAGGCAAGGCAGGAATGCAGGATGCTCCCGGATTAATTGATCTATTGATGGCCTATATGCTTGCTTGGCACAGGCACAAATCTGTGATCATAACACCACAGTAGTGGACCAAACCACAGACTCAGATCAGAACACCATGGATTAGTTAGAGCTACTGCATATCTGTAACTAGATATCATAGCTTGTGATTCACTATGGATATAAGATAAACCTATTTTTGAGCTTTGTTCTTGCCATAACCTCAAGAAATCTATTGATATTTACACATCCCATAATCGCTACATAAACCCAATTTGAAATAAATAGATTCCTTGTTGTAACAATAGAAAAGGGAAAAAACTATAGCTACATCCTAGAGAAAATCCCAAGTTGTTGTGGAGGATGATCTATAATGTTTGAAAGTTGGAACTGATGATCCTCCCTAGATGTCTCTTTTTAGTCATTGTAGATTCCAAGAGCATTGGTCATAACAATAATTATATATCTATAATATGCACATATAATGTTAATATTAGAATTCTTGTAGTGTTAAAAAGCAAAGTAAGGTCTATGGTGGCTCGTTGTTTTAATGTTGTTATTTTCTTTCCCACTAGAAAAACGTTAAGTTTAATGGCACAAATTTGTTATGTTACAATTTTTGACGATTATTCGTGATAGCTCTAAAGGAGCTACTATGACGATTATTCGTGCTATTGTTTTATTTACTATTATCAAAAGAGTATTATTATTGCTTCTTGTTTTCTTGACCTTGTTTCAGGTCATAGGTGATAACCCTGAGGAAGCTATAGTGAAGGTTGCAGAAGGAAACATATTAGATGAGACATGAAGCAGATTGTGTACATGACCATATACATTCATGTACCAAAGAAGACCAAGAAGAAGTTATATTTTGAGATCCAGAGTATCTCATATGGAGATTGATTGTAAGGAGCAAAAGGCTCCAAAGATGACCGAACATTAGAACAAGAAATCACAATAGACTTGTTCAAAGGATAATGAAGCCACCTTGATAGGAAGCAAAATTCATTTGAAGTATGACTCAGGTTTTCATATTTAGACTTGGTATTCAACACCAAGTATACCCCATAAGAGATGATGAAGTCCCTGTAGACTCAGAATAAATTGAGAGTAAGCCTAATCTCAGAAATGATCAAATTAAGAGACAATTTCCAAGACTGGGAGATAGATGCCATGAGAAGACTAGATCGTAGATTCAAAAACTACTACGAGATATGAAATCTCCTAGGAAGATTCCCTTGTTTCAGTGACAGAGAAGGATGCCAGTCAGAAAGACTAGGATATTGATTCTTCCATGAGACTAGAAGAGAAGTCAATATTTACTTCCAAGATTGATTTAAACAGATCAATCATGTTGCATATGTACAAATCTTGATGTGTGTCCAGAGGATTCTTCCAGCAAGAGGGAGAAGACTATGTTGAAACACTTACTCTAGTAATTGAAGAAATAGTTCCAGTGTTCTTGAAGACAACCACACCAACCATGATTCATATATAGTATGAGATGCAAGGGGAGCAATCCCCATATTTAAAATTGAGTGGCAGATGGTGCATTACATTAGTTGGGTCATGGAGACATGACTAAGATAAAAGATAGAGTTACCTCCATGAAAGAAGAAGAGCTACCCTCAGTATCAGTTATTGAGCCACTCTCGGTTTTAGATGAAGCTGTTGTCATGATAGAATAAGAGGAGTTACTCTTAGATTTCAACAGCCATGGTGAGGATGAAGTAGTCATTCTCAGCCTAAGAGTAGTTGTAGGTGCAGAGTCTTAGTTCCAGAAGGAACAGTTGCAGAAAGAGGAGAGGACATACTCTCATGCAGTGAGATAGATAGTGATTTGCAGAGAGCACATAGAGCTAGCACATGATTGTGCAAATTGAGTTGCAACTGAGAAAGTGTACCGGACTGGTACAATGTAATGTGAAAATTTGGTTTGAAGTTGAATATAGAAAGACTCAGGTCTACAGGTTGAAGAATGATCTGTACAGGTTGAAGTAAGCTCCTAGAGCTTGATATGGAAGAATTGACAGTTTCTTGAAGAGCTTGGGCTTTACCAAGAGTAAAGTTGATTCTAACCTTTACCTCATGGTCAATGATGATCTAGTAATGTTACTACTATATGTAGATGATGTATTCTTGACAAGATGAAGAAAAGCTCATCACAGAATGCAACAAAGTTTGATGAAAGACCTAATGCTTTATCTCTTAGGTCTTGAAGTTTAGCAGAGCCCATAGAAGATATTCCTTAACCAAGGGAAGTATGTAGTTGAAATAATGAATATGTTTAACATGTTGGAATGCAAATCCATGTACACACCCATGGAAACTAAGTTGAAGCTCCTGGCAGACACTTCGTCGGAGTTGGTTGATGCTACTCTGTACAGATAGATTATTGGTTTGGTGATATATCTGATGAATACCGGACCGAATATATGTTTTTTTGTGAACACATTTTGAGTCAGTATTTGGTAGAACCCAGACGTGTTCACGTTAAGGGTACATTGGATTTTGGTCTCTGCTATACTAGAGATTATGAATTCATATTGTATGGATATACTAATTCAGATTGATCTGGAAGTGTTTCTGATACAAAGAGCACTTCAGGATGTTGTTTCATTCTGGGGTCAGCCATGACTTCATGGCAGAGTAGGAAGAAACCCAATATTGCTCCCAGCATGGCAGAAGAAGAATATATTGCGACATGTTCCACCAGTTGTGAATCCATATGGATTCGGATGTTGTTCACATAT
This sequence comes from Picea mariana, assembly GCA_032191745.1. Classification (NCBI taxonomy): domain Eukaryota; kingdom Viridiplantae; phylum Streptophyta; class Pinopsida; order Pinales; family Pinaceae; genus Picea; species Picea mariana. The sequence continues at coordinate 206,647 of JASDQU010010836.1, read as the reverse complement.
CTATTTGATATGGATATGGAAGCCACCATGATCCTATGTAATAACCAGAGTTGTATAAAAATAATATGTTCCATGATGAGTCAAATCACATAGATATCCAGTATCACTTTATTAATGATATGATGCATAGAGGAGCTATAAATCTCCAATATGTTTGCACATATGGACAAGTTGCAGATGTGTTGACCAAGCCTCTGTCTCGTGTAAAGTTTGAGCACTTTCGAGAAAAGCTTGGTATAGTTCAAAAGGACCTCCCTCGAAAGGGGGAGTAGTGTTGATGATACTATGGTATCCTGACCAATAGCAGGTAGCTCAGTTATGATTTTATATCCTAGTGGATTGATCATCCCTGGACAGATCCGAAGGTCCGTAAGAATGGGTTGTCAGAGTACTTGTACATGTATATGCTAGCTTTGGTCAGTAGTGGTAGCTCCGTTAGGATTTTATATCCTAAGGAATCTTTTGATTCCTGGGAAGATCCTTTGGATATTTCAAAGTACCACAATATGTTGATGCCATCCTTGTGCTGAAGATTTCTAGCTTCGTGCTGATGTTGTTGTGATGTCAGTCTCGTGCTGAACATTTCCATATTCGTGATGATGTTGTTGAGATGCTAGCTTCTTGCTGAAGATTTGTAGCTTCGTGTTGATGTTGTTGAGATACCAGCTTCGTGCTGAAGATTTCCAGCCTAGTGTTGATTATGATGATGCTCATGCCTTTGTGTTGTGATACTATTGTTGTTGATGTTGTATAAGCATTGTGTTGTTATTGATGATGATGATGTATTAGTGTTATACTAATCCATGTTGATGCAGATGATGATGATGATGCCACTTCAGCTTCTTGCTGAAGATGATGATGATGATGCCACTTCATCTTCTTGTTGAAGATGATGATGATGATGTTATTTCATCTTTAATAATGAATATGATGATGTTACTTTAGCCTCACGCTAAATATGTTGATGATATTACTTTAGCCTCATGCTAAAGAAGATGATGATGTTACTTTAGCCTCACGCTAAAGATGCTGATGATGTTACTTTAGCCTCACGCTAAAGATGCTGATGATATTACTTTAGCCATATGCTAAAGAAGATGATTATGTTACTTTAGCCTCATGCTAAAGATGATGATGATGTTGCTATAGCCTCATGTTGATCAGGATGATGATGCTACTCCAGCTCCATGCTGTGAATGATGATGATGTTGTATAATACCCTTCTTATTAAGGGGGAGTGTTGAAATATTGTAACTGCAAAGAGTATTATATTTATTATTGAGGTATTATTCATTAGATCAATCCCCTTTTGTGGATTGATCATGTTGGGCATTGTAATTGACCAAATCCCCTTTTATGGATTGGTCAAACCCTAAATATATTATGCAAATTGAGAAGTCGTCCCCCAGGCTAATTAAAGTGGTTTTAACCACTAAGAAGACAATTCGGCGCTGCCCTAGTGAAGAGACACCTTTCCAGCACCTGTCAGTTTGTATAAATAAAGGAAGCCAATGCCTCATTTGATCACTCACTCATTCACTCATCAAGTGCACAAGTTTGGTAGCTGCAGTTGGGAGAAGAAGGAATAGAGAGGCACATTGATCAATGTTGGATATTCTCTAGTGTTTTGGTTTATTGTCTTGGCATTGTATTGGCTATCTATATTAAGGAATTTTTTGATGGGTTTTCTCCGTCATGAGGGTTTCCCAGGATAAATGTTTTGTATCTTGTGATTGTGTTTCTCTTAGTGATCCTACCTATGCTATTGTTATCTAGTAAATTGAAAAGAA
>JASDQU010010836.1:191763-204818 GCA_032191745.1 Picea mariana | reverse complement strand
TTTATCCTACTTGGCCTTCTTTGAGGGTTCCCTTTCTTTGACAACTGTTGCTTCGTCTGTTTCCTTTCTTTTTCTTAACTCGGGATAGTGGTTCCTGTAGTGACCATATTTTCGACAGTTGAAGCATTGTATCTTTGACATATCCTTTTCTTGATTTGGTTTCTTCCTTGAGCCAAACTCCTTATTATTTATAAAATTATTGAACTTTTTTGTGTAGGCTTGATCATCATCTTTCCTTTGGAATTTCTCTTTTGCGCTAATCCTTGATTCTTCTTGTGCATAGCAAGTCCAAAGTTCTTCAAATGTGATACTCCTTCCTTGTGTTCATGCTAGCGATAAATGCATCCTAGGTCTTGGGAAGACCATTGAGTACTATATTTACCAGTTCCTTCTCTGAAATGATTTCTTCAATAGCTTGTAGTTGATCTCTTAATTGAAAGATTTTCACAAAGTATGATGTGATGATGTTGTCATCATTCATTTTCATGTCACGGAGCTCATTCTTCAGACTCATTACTTGTCCAATGTTTATGACTGAGAAGAGGTTAGCTAGGGCATCATACATCTTCTTAGATGAGTCAAGATGAGAGATGTAGGGTATCAAGTGGTCTTTTACAAAGTCCACTATGATACTCATGGANCTTTGACTTGTTCAACCTTTGACTTTGACTTGGTCAACCTTTGACTTTGACCAAAAACTCAAACTTGGCGTCTTAGCTTGCTGAGATTACCAGGAGGTGCGCTGGGTTAGGGTGCAAAATTAGGTCAATATCTTCACTTAGGGTGCCTTAACAAGAGTGTTAGGGTTTCGTTGCTGCAACAAAAATTGACTGCAACTACAACTATAACTGAGCAAATCCTCCCAATCTATCTTGTAGTAGTTAGACTATCCGATGATAGTGTGGGCCCATAACCTGCTAGAAATAATAAGGGTGCTCATTTAACCATAGACAATATAGAAATATTGTCACCCAACCATAGGTTGAAGCCACCCTCGAGCACCTTAACCTTGACAGAGAATAAATATGGAAGCAAACCCTAGGCCTAGTAACCAATCAATGTAGCATACCTCTCTCCAGAGTAACCAATCAAAGTAACGTACTGCAACTACTTTCCAGACTTGTGCACTTACTCAGTTTATGCAATGCACACTCTTACATTTCTGCAGTGCGAGCTGTGTGTTCCAAATGAGATCTGACGTCCTGTATTTATACTATTTTTCCTTAGCTGTCTGGGCCGACTTCTCATTCTGGAGGCTAAACAATCAATATTAAATATTTCTTTTAGTTGACTTGTCTTCTAGGGTTTTTTCCAATTCTTTAGGGTTTCTTCTTGCTTCTCAGAATATTCTATTCTTGTCAGGGTTACGCGTGGAGGTTAATACCTCCTGCAGCTACCATAATATCAACACTATTGTATTATCTCTCTCTTTCTAGAGAAGTCTTGTATTTTCATTGTACTTGTTTGACTGATAATATATCACAAGAATTTTACTTGGTTTTCTTCCCCTTGAGGGTTTCCCAGGATAAATACTTGTCCACTCTATGACTGTTATTCTTCCAATGTTTCTTATGCTTTAGTTTATCTATTAAAGGTTAAAGAACACTAATGTGAATTGTTGTTATCTATTTAAGCTTGAAAATTAACAGGAATGTGGAGGGTTTGCACGCAATTGGTGTCATTTATTCAAAAATAAGTGCCAATTTGTGTGTTAAATCATGTTTTGCAGTAATAATTACGAATTTGCTTCCATGGGTTTATCTTGTTTATGTTACGTGTATAATTTTGTTATGAATGTGTATAATTTTTTTATGAAAATGTATGTAACCATGCATTGCTGAGTATTTATATGTTTTTAATTAGTATCAGAGCAATCTTGTTAGTTTTCGGTGATATGGTATGAGAGTTCAAGAAGGTTTTAAGTGACATAGACCAGTGGGTGACTGGTTATGTTTCATTATCGTATCAGAGCAGTTTTTGTTAACATGGGGAGGTTACCAAATGGTATCGAAGAAGTTTTTGTTAACATGGGGAGGTTACAATATGGTATGAGAGTCCAGTTTTCAACACTGAACCTGGATGGGATGAGTTAACATAATGTCAAAATGGATTCTCGCATAGAATTGAATTTGGGAGTGGCTAAATTTCAAGTTACAATGTGTCCATGACGAAAATTAGAAGTAAATGAGTGGAATTGGGTAAAAGCCCCAATTTTTGTTGTTACATTCATGGAGAATTTGAGAAATTTAGTTAAGTTATGAGATATCCTTAATTTTAATCCATGTTTAAGAAAACTCAGATAGGAAATGGTCGAATTTGAAGTTATAGAGTAGCCAAGATAGATTGAGTAGAATTGTTTGAATAAAATTCTCAATTCGTGAATGAATTGGAAAACTCGCGCCGGGAATATCAACCAACAACGCACACAAAAATTTGTTGTTGTAGAGGTTGAATTTGGTTATAGTAGAGTGAAATTGAGAAAATTTCATGGTTGCAGAATGTCCATGGTAGAAGTTGGGTGAAAATTAGGCAAAAACGATGCGTTGAAAAATAAAGGTGCATAGGAGTGCGCATTAAAAATTGGCTACTGCATTGTGCGGACCCAGTGATGCGAAAAAATATTATTGCGCAGGTGTGCACACTAAAAATTTGCCCTTGCACAAAAAATAATGGTACACAGGGTATGTACACTAATTTTTGGTACTACGCCACATATAGTTCGTGGCGTGCGCGAAATATGATTGCACAGAAAAGCGCACTAAAAGTTTGGCATCGCAGGGTGTAAAGTTTGTGGTGCACGAAGAATAATGTGATGCACAAGGTGAGCACTAGAGGTGTTGGCAAAACATAGTTCAAATGTATTGGTGTGTGTGCAACGTTGTGCTTGCAGTGAGGGAAAAGTATCAGTGCACGACACAAAAGTCGTGCTCAATACATATTGGCGCGCAACATAATATTGGTGTGTGGGGAGTATTAGCACACAGTGTGAACACACTAAAGCCTTGCGTTTTGGAGTGTAGTACTTGTAGTGCATGCAAAGTATTGGTGTGTGACATAGAATTTGTGCTCAGTAGAAATTGGCGCACAGTAGAAAATTATGCCCATCGGTTATAAGTGCAGGGTGCATGTGCTACATTCTATAATTGCACATGTAAAATTGGTGCATGCTAATTATGGGTTTATAAAGGATAAGTAGTGCACACAAAGTTGACTGGGCAGTTAATTTCATCAGAAATCATAAGAAAGAATTATGAAGCCTTATGGAAACAGAATTGTACATAATTTCATGAATTTGTTAAATTGTTTAGCCTAACAAATTTTGTTGGCTGCATATTTTGCAGAATTAATATCATTAGATCAAAACATGATCAACACAAGTTTAAAATCATGGAAGAGGTGCAAGTAGCTTACATCCATGAAGAAGAGATCATAGGAATGTATGTCCATATGGGTAATGAAGGTACAAATTCAAATGGACATGGAGAAGGAAAGGAAGAAAGCATGAACTTGGTAGAGACCATAAAAAGTTTGCAAAAGAATGTCCTAAGTTATAAAGTTGATAATGAAAGGATTATGAAAGACAAGGAGCAACATGAAGACTTCAACAACAAGTTAATGCAGAGCTTGGACATAATAGAGAAGAATATGGATATGAAGATTGATTCAAGAAGATCAGGAAACCATAAGTCTCATGATAAGAGAAGGAGAACAAGAAGTGTTGGCAAACAACACCATCACTCTCCAAGGCATTCCACTAGGAGAACGCACAACAACACAAGTCCATCTCCTCTAAGGAAGTATAAGAAGTTTTGGGTGGATGAGCTACAAAGGGGAATGAATAAAATCAAGCCTCCTACTTTTGATGGTGAGCACAAGAAGGATGAAGATGCATAGACATGGCTGCTAAACATGAGGAAGTATTTTCAGTTGCATAATTACTCTTCATAGGCAGAAGGTAGAATTGTTATTTATTAGCTCAAGGGAAAAACATCAATGTGGTGGGACCAATTTGTGCAAGTACAACACATTGATGGGAAAAATGTGACTTGGAGAGAATTCAAGAGGTATTTTCAAAGGAAATACTTGACTAAGAGATACTATGACAATAAAATGAATGTGTTATTTGAACTCAAGCTTGGGAATATGACCCTAGAAGAGTATGAAAGAAGGTTTTTAGAGCTATTGAAATATGTTTCCTTCATCAAGGATGAGCAAGTTAAGATTTAGAGATATTTGTGTGGGCTACCATCATTTATCAGTGACAGGATACAATATGATGATCCTAAAACATTAGAGGAAAGTATAAGAAGGGATAAGTGTCTTTATGATCAACATAAAGGCAAAGCCACTTACCAAAAAGCTTAGGAAGACAAGAAGAAAAGCAAGATGGAACAGAGGAAGAAGGGTACTCAACCATCATTCTTCAGAAATAGTTACCAGAAACAACCTATCTCTAAAGAATCCATAATGACTAAGACATTGGGACAAAGACCAAGGAAACCACCTGTTTAGTGGTGGGGTTGTAAGGGAGATCACATGTAGAAAGATTTCCCTCATAGAAGTGAAAAAGTGAGGATTTTTCACAATGTACAACAAGCTGAAATGGTGGAGGACATGGGCAAAAGTGTACCTAAGATCTATGCAGCCCTAGACAAAAAACAAGTTGAGCTTCAGTCACATATGATTGAAGTGGAAGGTAAGATCAATAACCAACCCATTGCTATTTTAATTGATTCAGGAGCTATTCATAGTTATCTAGATCCTAAGTTGGTGGAGAGATTTCAATTGCCAAGAGGCAAACTTGGAAAACCTTGAATGGTGCAGCTAGCTACAGGAGCTAAAAGAAAAATTAATAAGATGGTTAAGGCATGTCCAATGAACATGAATGGACTGATCACCAACGCATATTTGAACATCATACCTTTAGGTTCCTATGAATGCCTAATTGGTATGGATTGGTTGGACCAACACCATGTTGTCCTATAATGTTATAATAAGGCATTTACTTGCTTGGATGAGGAAGGAAACTTAAGGACAATACAAGGAATTCCTAGAGTAGTAACTATCAGGGAAGTTTCATCCTTGCAGATGAAGAAAAGTTATAGGAAAGGGTGTCAAATATTTGTAGCACATATGGAAGAGACACCTAAAGATAGGGTTCCAAACATTGAATATTACGAAGTCATAAAAGAGTTTAAATATTTATTTAAAGAAATACCAGGTTTTCCACCTAAAAGAGATATTGATTTCTCGATCAATCAGGGGTCGAGAGCAGCTCCAGTATCCAAGACCCCTTACAGGATTAGTACACCAGAACTGAAGGAATTACAAATGCAACTTGAAGAGCTTCTAAAGAAGGGGTATATATGCCTAAGTGTGTCACCTTGGGGTGCCCCAGTATTATTTGTGAAGAAAAAGGATGGAATGTTGAGACTTTGCATAGACTTCAGGCAACTGAACAAGGTAATTGTAAATAACAAGTATCCTTTGCCAAGGATAGAAGACCTCTTTAATCAATTGAAGGATGCAAAAATATTCTCCAAGATTGATCTCAGGTCAAGATATCATCAAGTAAGAATTAAAGAAGAAGACATCAACAAGACTACCTTCAGAACAAGGTATGGCCATTATGGGTTCACAGTGGTGCCATTTGGGTTAACAAATGCACCAGTTGTCTTAATGTGTCTCATGAATGGTATATTCAATGATTACTTGGACAAGTTTGTCATTATTCTCTTCGATGGTATTTTCATATATTCTAAGTCTGAAGAAGAGCATGAGAAACACTTGAGAATGGTGTTACATGTATTGAAGGAGCATCATTTGTATGCCAAATTGAGCAAGTGCTCATTTTACCAAAAGTAAATTCATTATTTGGGCCATATTATTTCAGAGGAAGGGATAGCAGTATATCCAAAAAAGATAAAATCCATTGAAGGATGGCCAACACCAAGGAATGTCTCAGAGGTAAGATCATGCATAGGCCTTTTAGGCTACTATAAGAGATTTATTGAAGGATTCTCTAAGATTGCACACTCAATCACTTCCTTGCAGAAGAAGGGTGTGAAGTTTGATTGGACATTGGATTGTGAAAAGAATTTCTGACACTTGAAGCATTTATTGACAAGTGATCCAATACTAAGGATTGTTGATCCAACTAAAGATTTCGTTGTATGAACTGATGCATGTAAAGAAGGACTCGGTGGAGTCCTCAGTCAAAATGGACATTTGTGGTGTGCTATGAATCAAAGAAGTTGAAGGAGCATGAAAGGCACTATGCTACTCATGATTTGGAGTTGGTATCCATAGTGCATGCCTTGAATATGTGGAGGCACTACCTCATGGGAAAAAAAATTGAGTTGAGAATAGACCATAGTGGTTTGAAATACTTTTTTAGACAACCAACTCTAAACATCAGGCAAAGTAAGTGGTTATATTTTCTCAATGAATATGAATTTGACATAAAGCATATCAAAGGTAAGGAGAACAAGGTGGTTGATGCACTCAGCAGGAGGATGCATGAAATTCATGCTACAACCATTAGCATGTACCAATTAGACTTGAAATATATAATTCTAGAAGCTGCAAAATCAGATCAGAAATACATGAAGTTAAGGGAAAAACTTTAGCTAGGTAATTTACAACAAAAAGTTGAAGACTATAAGTTGAAAAATGATGAAATTATCATGTACAAGGGAAAAATTTATGTGCCAAATTCTCAAGAATTGAAAAATATGATATTCGGAGAAATGCATAATGTGCCTTATGATGGACACCTAGGTTATCGAAAAACTATTGAAGCTGTCAAGAGTCAATATTATTGGTCAGGCATGAAGAAAGAGATTGTTGATTTTATCTCCAAGTGTTTAAAATGTCAAAAGGTCAAGGTTGAGAATAGACACCTAGTTGGTTTTCTACAACCATTGCCCATCCCTGAGTGGAAATGGGAAGTAGTAACAATGGATTTTATTACTAAACTACCAAGAACTAACAAGAAGCATGATTCTATCATGGTAGTAGTGGACAAGCATACCAATGCTGCCCATTTTATTCCAGTAAAGATCACTCACAAGGAAGCTAATCTAGTTGATATTTATTTGAAAGAAATAGCTCGATTACATGGAACTACCAAGACAATTGTGTCTAACATAGATCCAAAATTTACATCAAACTTTTGAAAAGGATTGTTTAAGGGGTTTGGAACAAATCTTCATTTTAGCACATTTTATCATCCAGAGTCGGATGGGAAGACAAAAAGGGTGAACCAGGTAATAGATGATATGCTAAGGATGTATTTGATGGATAAACCATCCAAATGGGAGGATTATCTACACTTGGTAGAATTTTCTTACAACAATGGGTACCAAGAATCCCTGGAGATGAGCCCATTTGAGGCACTTTATGGAAAAAAGTGCAACACACCAGTGAGTTGGGACAACCCCGCAGATGGCATAGTAGTTGGGCCAGAACTACTCAGAGAAATGGAAGAGAAGATGCTAAAAATAAAACAGAATTAAAATTTGTGCAAGACAGGAATAAAATCTATGTTGATAAGGGAAGAACTCACAGGGAGTTTAATGTGGGTGACCATGTGTTCCTGAAAGTAAAAGCCAATAGAAGTTCCTTGAAGTTCAAAAATTTCTCAAAGCTGGCAACTCGTTTTTGTTAGCCATTTGAAATCCTGGAAAGGATTGGGCTTGTAGCATACATGCTTTTCTTGCTTGCATCAATGCATATTCATAATGTATTCCATGTATCATCACTTAAAATGTATGTTCCTGATACTAATCATGTCATTGATTGGAATGTGATCTAGGTGGAGCAAGAAGGAATTTTTCAAGTGCATTCGATGTGCATATTGGATCAGAAGATCAAGCATCTCTAGAATCAAGTCATAGGGCTATAAAAGGTCTAATGGACCTGGTATGGTCCTAAAGAGGTGACTTGGGAGCATGAGGATGCTATGCGGGCAAAATACCTGCATCTTTTTGAAAACTTTTGAAATTTTGATTGTACTTGTGTATATACCGCACTGAGGACAATGCATAAATAAGGGGGAGGGGAATGTAATACCCCTAGGTTGAACCACAAGTGTACATACAAATGTAATTGTACTTTACTTATAAGCTAGTGAATTGAGATAACAAGATCCTTGATTTGGTTATGCAGGCATTAAGTTAGTGCACGTAAATATCACATCAAAAGAGTGTGTGCAGTTAAAATGAATACAACATGCAGTTTTAGTGTATATAGTGTGCACCTATGTAAATGCGTAGGATTAGGCACTAAAAGAAGAACAACTAAAGTTTCAGTGCACACTGGTGTAAGTGCGTAGGAATGGCACACTAAAGGAAGAGATTTCAAGGTTGGAACGCATTCCAGGATTCAACGCACATTGGCTTAGTGCACAGGTTTTGGAGGCCATAGAGCCTTTTGTATATATGTCATGATGTAACACACACCTGTGTAAGTGCACGAGGGCGACGCACTGAAAGAAGAGTGTGCGCATCCCAGAAGTTTCGTGCACACTGGTTTAGTGCACGATCTGTGTATTTTGAGGCTGGTGATCTTGGATGCAAAAGATCAGTGTTGTTGTACTGAGAATGTAAATGTAATCAAATGTTAATATAATGAAAATACATCACATACTGACCACACAAAAGATTATGGGGGGCTTAAAATCCACTAGTTGAGGTTAAGGGGGCTAAGTTAAGGGCGCTAAAGGAATATTATATTAATATTCCTTAAAAGTATAAAGTAAGGATATTATTTTATCCTGAGTCTGAGGGAGAGGGATGTGTGGACTAGAGAAATTTCTCAACATGACAGGTGTCAAGTTGGGAACATGCATCCAAATAATTTGGACTTAGTACCTTTTTGGGGGATCATTTGATCATTCAGACAAGGGGGGGAGTGATGAACTATAGCCGATTGTTACTTTCATAGAACCTTGTTGTTACTCTAACCAATATTCTGTTGTTATTGTCGCAGATACTTGTACATTGCCTAAGCTTGGAGAGCTAGACTGAAGAAGCTGGTTGTCAGGCATGTGGAACATTGCATTCTCTCCAGGTGAGAATTGCAGGGAAGTATTTTCATGAGGTGTCAAACTGCAGCAACAGGGCTCTGATACTTCCTATTTGGCCTGTTGCTGAAGCCATAGAAGGTAAATGGGGCAGTCGAAGGATTGTTAAGTAGAGAAGGGGCACACTTATTGAAGTGGGACAGGCATGTGAGGAATGAGATACTATAGGATGTCAGTATGAATTCACATCCGTGACTGAGTTACCTATGGCTCTGTTATTTGTGATTGTGTTACCTGCGAAGGAGTTACCTGTGACTGCGTTACCTGTGACAGATTTATCTATGATGGAGTTCCCTGTGACTGTGTTACTTGCAACAAAGTTACATGTTGACTGAGATAAATTTGCTTGGCTAGGAACCCTTACAAAAGTGGAGTTTAGCCCCATATCGGGGGTGACCCACTGTTGAGAGTTATGAACAATGTGGTCTAAGGATGGGAGGAACGTGGAGGGTCTACACACAGTTGGTGTCATTTATTCAAAGATAAGTGCCAATTTGTGTGTTAAATCATGTTTTGCAGTGATAATTATGCATTTTCTTCCATGGGTTTATCCTGTTTATGTTGAGTGTATAATTTTTTTATGATTGTGTATAATTATGTTATGAAAATGTATGTAACCATGCATTGCAGAATATTTATATGTTTTAAATTAGTATCAGAGCGATCTTGTTAGTTGTTGGTAATACGGTATCAAAGTTCAAGAAGGTTTTAAGTAACATAGTCTAGTGGGTGACTAGTTATGTTTCATTATGATATCAGAGAAGTTTTTTTTTAACATGGGGAAGTTACAAAATGGTATCAGAGCAGTTTGTGTTAACATGGGGAGGTTACAAAATTGTTAGTAAGGTAATTCAATAGGTGCAACAGAAGGACAAAGAGTCCCTTTAGGAGGAGGCTACAACCCAAAAAATAATGCAGTCAAGTATGGGGCCATCATTCAAAGAGGCCATGGCCCAGATCAAAGAAAAACATGTTGAAGCAATGAAAGTCAAGGCTGCAATAGAAAAACACGTCGAAACAAAAAGGTAGAAGAAACAAAGACTGGAAGAACATAAGGAAATGAGCACTGGTCAAACCAACATTGCTGCAAGAAGTCAATCAAAACCATCCCGACCTACCCCAAGCTTCAATCCCATTCCAAAAATGAAGAGAACATGTCAAAGCATTATCAACTTAACAAAAGAATCACCATTGATTGACCCCGTACCGATCATTCAAAAAGAATGCCAGTAAATAAAGTCCATGGTCGACAAAGGAAAACAAGAGCGACGTGTCGCCAAGTGTCATCTGAATAAACATTGATAGATCGGTTCGACAAGGGAGACAACACAAATGAATGGAGTCAATTGAACCCTTCCAGCTCTAAAGTAGTCGAAGTATCAAAGAAAAAGGGTGGTGCAACATAAATGAATACAGTCAAATCGACCCATACAAGTAAGTCGACCCACATTGAATCAACTTGATCAAATAAATCAGAGAAATCTGATAGGGCCAAAGAACATTAGTCAAGTCACTGGAAGGAATCAACAGATAAAGATAAATAAGAACAAGTACACAAAACCAAGGAAAAACAAGGGGATGTCCATAGTCAATACTTGGAGTACACCATCCCCTTGAAGTAGTCAATAGATAATGGACCAATAAAGATGTTGACAACCGAAATGGAAGTCCCTAATCAGACCAACCCGGAAGGAGAAGAGGAACAACACAATGAGCACAAGGATAAAGAACATTAAGCAAGGATAGCCCCATAAGAATCAACCCAAAATACCAATCCACGAGATAAAGGTGAGAGCACCACTAACAAGGGGTCAACAAAAAAAGAAAATCCCCCTCTAGAGAGTCCAAACAAGGATCCATCACTTCCTTCAGAGCACAATGGTAGCCAAAATAAATATCAAGAAAATAATGCAGATAAATACAAGGGGGATAACAGTAAGAATAATGGCAAGGAGGACCCTAAAAAGAATGCTAAAAGAGATAAGGAAAAAGATTCTAAAAAAACCAAGACAAAGACCTAGGAAAAAATGGAGAAGATGAGCAACAAAAATCAAAACAAAAGAAAAGAAGGAAAGAAGAAAAATAAGAAGAAAACAATGCAGGAAACCACATCGTTGATCAGCACATTCACAGAGTTCAGACTTATCGGCTCCTTTGACCCAACAACAGAAATGATCTTCGATCCTTATGTGGCTTCTAACACCCAAATTTTGAACTTATAACATGAAGTTGAAAAGGAATCAACAAGCAGATGGAAAAGGGCGATGAAGGATGGAGATCGGCTAATTGAAAGAAAGGACAAAAAGAAAAATCACTATAGGATTGAATTACATTAGTTAAATACAAAATCGATATCAAACAATCGACTGAGGAAATAGACCCCCTGGAAGCCTTCAAAAAATTGATTGAACGGTCATCAAGTCAAACCTTCAAAATCAGCAAGAAATCAATTGACTCAAGGAAGCAAATAAGAAAATGAAGCAACAACACATTCAAACCATCAAAGCCAATCAACAACTAGTTACCGACCAGACTGCAACCATTCTCTAGGAAGAAAATGACAAATTCAAAGAAGTGAGACAAAGTCTAGAAGAGGTAGACAAGAAGGAAACTACACTAAATATTGTGGTAAGCAGTTGGCCATCTTATTGTTGAAATATTGTAACTACGAAGAATATTCTAATTATAATTAAGTTATTTTTATATAGATCAAATCCCCTTTTGTGGATTGATCATTTCGGGTCTTGTATAAGACCAAATCCCCTTTTGTGGATTGGTCAAACCATGTTTATATGGTGGTGTTTGAGAAGTCGGCCGCTAGGGTTTATTAAAGTGGTTTTAACCACTATTGGGAGAAGTCGTCCCTGCTTGGTGAAGAGACATAACCCTAGCACCCCTCAGCTAGTATAAATAAGAGAGGATGGCACCTCATTCACACACTCACTCAGTGACTCAACAAGTGCACATATTTTGGAGGTAGTTGCAGTTGCAAGAAGGAAAAGAGAGGCGCATGCTTAGTCCTAGTCTTTTCTTGGTTGTTTTGTCTTAAGTCTTGGCATTGTATTAACAATCTATATGAAGGAAGTTTTGTTGGGTTTTCTCCCCCATGAGGGTTTCATAGGATAAAATGTTTTGTACCTTGTGATTTTGTTTCTCTTAGTGACCCTTTTATGCTATTATTGTTGAAAAGCATTAAAACTTAACATGGTATCAGAGCTTAATTAATTAGAGCACATTTCACTGGGTATCCAAAAACGTCACTGTTCTCGTACAAGAAAATTAGGGATTTTCATTGGAAGATAATTTCTAACTAAAAACCATCTAGGGAAGTTTGCCCTACCCTAGTGCACTCTTTGGTAGCTTGAGTGCACCTTTTCAGTGGACAGAGCCTCCAAAAATTCAAGCCCTAGTTTTGACTGGTACCAGAAAACCAGAAAACCAGGAAACAAGAACCAGTACTAGAAGTACCAATCCAAATTTGTGCAGGTCAAGTTTCAAGGGGTAAAACTTGGAATTTTTTAAAACAAACAACTGTAACCTACTCACCCCAGCCTAGCGCATCTCCTAGTAATTTCAAATTCACTTTCTGATCACTTTCATTTTCTGGTCATTTTCTTAGCTCCAGGTCAAGATTACTGGAAGCACTAAGCTTGTTGAAAAATTATAAGGTGTGGAAAAATTTCATGCCTAGAAGTACATAAATGGACTCATTCTTGAAGAGAATGACCTTGAAAAATTCATAAAACAAAATGTATCAGAACCCGAAGAAGAAGAAGCCAAAGAAAAGAACAAGAAGGATATGGTTAGGGCCAAAAGGATAATTGCAGACTCCATTAAAGATCACTTGATGATCTAGATTCAGATCCAGGAGCTTGATGGGGCTCAGAAAGGCCTAAAAATCAAAGTTCTCTTCAAAACAGGCGTGTGCATAGGCCTTGTCGATACGAATGCAACACAACTTGAACGGACT
>JASDQU010010836.1:74097-102460 GCA_032191745.1 Picea mariana | reverse complement strand
GCCCTTTTCTTATCATGAGATGGGCTAGAATCCAAATCAACACCTCCTCTTTCAACAAGTGGAATATAATTTTTTGCAAGATCATTAGCATTGGAAACTTCAAGAGGACCTATGATATTGTCAATTCTATGCTCAAGATTCCAATCAACTATTTTCTGTTCATATTCACTTTCATGTTCTTGAGCATTCAACCCCTCATTTTAGATCTGTTTACATGCTTGGATGTTGTGTTGAATTTCTTGAGCGTCATTAAACATTTTTTGTAAGGACTTGGGTCTTCTTTCCATTAGGAGGAAAGACAAATCTGGATGAAGAGTAGTTGCATAATGGAGCATGGAAACAACTTCACTGGGTTGAATTTCTTCAGGAAATTTGTAGTAAATACTGGAAAACCTTCTACTAAATATATCAATAGTTTCATTGTTCTACCTTTCGAACACATAGAAATCTGTAAGTTGTAGATCCAAAGATCTCTCCTTGTCCCAAAATCTCAAAAAGACAGTCTTCAACTCCTCCCATGAGCTAATTGTCTCTGGATTCAAATGCTTGAACCATTCTTTGGTGCCCCCTTTCAAGGATTGAGAGAAGGCCCTCATATAGACATCATCATGGAAAATTTCAAACAAATCTATAAAATGATCAAACCCTTGGATGTGTTTTTCAGCTGAAGTGACATCAGGTTCCCCATCAAACATAGGTAAATACTCATAGTGTTGTGGAGGGAAATCGTGGAGGATTTGGGGTAGCTTCAAGGGTGTGTATCTATGTTGGGTCTTGGAGGACATTGGACCAAGTACAGGATGAGAGATATTAGACATGGCTTCATGGGGCTTATCAACTTGGTCATGGTCACGACATGGTCCAGGTGGAATTTTTTTATCAAGATCAGTGATACATTGAGGATATGCATGAACAACTTTAAGAGGAGGATATACAATTGAAATATTCTCATGATCATCATTACAATGCAACAGGTAAAGAAAAAATTGTTTAGCATTTTCATGGAAGGACCAGAGACAACTTATAACAAATAGTAAAATGCCTTGGAAGATATCCCATTTTAAGTACCTGTTTTCTTCCATGATATCTTTCATACCTCTTTCAAGGGATCTTATCTTCTAGTGGAGTCTCCAGATTATATTTGAAGTCTGAGTGGAGTCACCGATAATGTTTTGGAGGTTGGATTTTGCATTGAGAGTGGAGTCGCCATTGAAAGCTCAAATTTCTGGATTCTTCTACCAGTGGAATCGTCTTCAAACTATTTTTTTATTTTTTTTGATGTGTGGAGTCACCAGAGCATGAATACAGCCAATATGTGCCTAAGTATCTACTACTCTCAGACCCTATAACTTAGATATGTCGTTCTTTCCCAGGGAAAATTTTTCAATTTTCGATCCCCGACAACGACGTCATAATGTTAACACCCTATAAATCTGTTCAGCTGTCAAAAAAAATGACAAGAGTAACTATTTCAACCTACTTTAGAGCTGAGGCACTAGCCTACTCAGCTCAGAGAGGGATTTCTCATGTCACTTAATATTTCTTTGGAAATCGGTGGCTAGATTTGGTTTGTTTTGGGAGAGGGGTATTATAAAGTTGTTGAAGAAGTGGGGTGACCATTTGGGCTATGGGGTAAGAAATAAATGATGCAGCGGTACGTCATTGGAACTATCTAGAGGAGAAAGGCTAAGTGAGGCAATGAGTCTGAGTTTTCAAATTGAAAATGGCATGGCAAAGAATGAAAATGATAACATATAACTACATCAAAGCATTATAGGAATGAATTCTGAATTGGCTAAGAAGAAATATACACAATTTAAATTGCTTAAACCAAGAGCATCAAATGATGAATTCTGAGCCTTTAACTCTCCAATCTAAACAAAAGACAGTGTAAATGGTATCAAAGAAGCATAGGAAACACATACAATGAGGGAAGACAAAACTCATACCACCACCATTAGAATATTTTCATAAACAACTAAAAAATTCCTTCTGCATCATATATTCAGTTTAGCTCCATAATTTTACAATGTCTACCTGCAATGAGGGCAGGCCCCCTCTTTTCTCCATCATTCTTTCTATATCGTCGGAATGATATATATATAGAGGATTTACTTGTGGGATTTAAAATGATTAAACTTCCCCATAATTCTAAAAATAGAGGTCAGTTACAAAAAGGAGTAATGTATAACGACAATTCTCCTACTTCAAAGGGATCGTTATGAACATGTATGACATATCTGAGGCTTTTCCATATGTCCAAAATTTGCTGGAACATAATCAATTCTACTTGAGAATTCATTACAACTTGGTGATTTCTTCCTTTAGTGTACTCAACCAGGCTAGTTGATTTTCCCCAACGCTCTCAACCGCCTCAACTCTGATTTCTTCCTTCTACCATTTTCTCCACTTCTTCTTCACCGCTCGCTTGTAGAGTTCATCCGCGTGTCTGTTGATAATTAGGTCCCTCATAACTAGATTTAATCTGACCCCTGATTATGGTTCTGTCGCATGGTCAGTATGGAATTTGGTTGCTAATATCTGTGCAATCGACCTTTCTTTCTTACTCATTGATAAACGTGCCATGTTATTCGAAAACCCTATTCCACTAGATATCACTTGATTGGATTCGTCCATGTCTCCCAACTTTGCAGAGACCACGATTTTTGTTTTCCTCAACTTTACAATAATCAACAAGTCGATCCAATTTGAGACGATGATTTCCCAGAGAAAAATAATGCAACCCATATTTGAATATCGGTCGTTAGTCAGTTCTAATCATGAATTACTAATGCAATTACTTACAGGTACATTTCTTGGCCAATCTATTTTGAATGATGAGTCTTTGATTTAGTTATTTGGCAGCGTTCACCTGACATTTTCTAGACTTGAATTACTTGAATGAGTGATGTGAGGTGATTTGACTAGTCGTCACTTTCCCCCACATGAATTGTTGATTTGACATATTAGACCACGCGACATTGGGGCTTTTGGGAAAATGGTTTCAGGTAGACCAATTTTCAACCTGATGTACCTTTGAGGGAACCACGCTTCCATGAATAAAACCACATTAGTTTTTCCCGACCCTCCTTCGCATAATTAAATTCCGTGCTACTTCGCCACTCGATATGGGTCTCTACCATTGATCTGGGTTGCTTCAAAATCCATGGTCCGTCGGATCCTCTCTTTTTCGCTCCTGCTATATTAGTCCACATGCCGCCATATATGTCCTGGACCTCCAAATCATTCCATGTCTCTACATCACTTTAGTCACTTGCTAAATTTAAAAATCGGATTTCAAGTGTAATTTTCATGGTGATAACATGGTCTATGCAACTAATGACAACTCTTTGGGAAAAAAATGCAGGAAATTGTTGTAACTAGGGGTAAAGTGTTGGACTTGTTATGACCGGACGATAATGAAAAACTTCATACTATTCTTTCTGCCAAAGTGTTCAAGGTCATCTATTCTATGATTATTAACTCATTTAAGGCCATTGCAACGAGGTTAATTTCATTCGAAATGGAATGAAATCTTCTTCTGCTTTCCGTGTCGTTCATGAAGTGTTGATCACAATAACATGTAGTCATGACCTCCATTAATTATTCTCGGTTTTTATATTAAAATATGCATTGGAGTTATTCATAGGATTTCAAATTAAAATTTCTCTATGACCATGGGATTCAAGTCCAGTGGGCAATGCTCCCATCTTTGATTGGAAAAGTAATTTCGTGCACAAAATTTGTGCTAGCTTAATATTTTATTTCCTCTCAAAGATAAATATGATGAAGGATACTTACTACCTGATTAGTTTGGTATTGTACTGAGAATAACACACATGTTAGCATTTAGAAACAATAACGTTACCATTGGCATCCCATTGGTGACCTTGTACATCCCATTGATGACCATTTTCATTTCGTTGGCGACCCTTCGTATCTCATTGGTAATCATTCACATCTTAAGTCAAAGATCGAGAATGGATTTCTAGAAGGGAAAAACAATAAACTCTAGATGAAGATACACCAATATAACTTGGATGGTAGAGTTAAAATCCATCCTTGGCTAACTAATATTTAATTTTCCTTTAGAGAGAAAACAAAAATAGAATGAAGATGAAAATAACTCTGTAAAATGTTTAGAGCCTATTTAAATATGGGTGCACCTGATGAAGATGAGGAGTTGATTCTCTTAAAATTGGAAAGAACTTTGTGAGAAGAAGTTTTGTGGAAATAGGGTTCTCTTAGAAAGAGGAAGAGTGTTTATGGTTGAGGCAACATCATTAGACATTCTCCCCGGACGGTCTTGTATGGACTAGTGGGAGGGAATGTGGACTTCATCCTAACATGTGTCAGATGGTCAAATGAAGGAACCAAGACATTGGTTTCACGAGGAAACCTCAATATGTCTTGGGGGACATTGGTTCCATGAGGGAACCTCTATGTGTCCTAGATATGTTTGAGGAAGAGATCAAGAGGGAGTACACCATTCCTTACAACCCTCAACAGAATGGGGTCGTAGATAGGATGAACAAATCTATTTTTGAGGTAGTCAAGGCGATGATTCATGATCGATATTTACCTATGTTTTTGTGGGTAGAGGTATCCATGACTATAGTGTATGTTCAAAACAAAAGTCCTCATAATACTTTGAGGAACATGACTCTTGAGGAAGCCTTCACCAGAGTGAAGCCCGAGGTTGGACACTTCAGGATATTTGGGTGTCTAGTATACATTCATGTAGCCAGGGATAAAAGGACCAAGCTAGACCCTTCAAGTAGAAAGGGTACATTTGTGGGGTACAATGAGTCTTCGAAGGAATATCTAATCTACATCCCTAGTCAGAGATAGATTAAGGTGAGAAAAGATGTTAACTTTGAGGAGGAGGTAGCCTTCAAGAGATCTAGATGATCTCACATGGAGATTGATAGTGAGAGACAAGAAAATATGGTACCTTCTCCCCCTTACCCTCCAGAAGTTCAAAGGGAGACAGTTGAGCCTATTGATCCAATTGATCATGTTGATCCTATAGCTCCAGTTGATGTTTCCAGATAATAAAAGACGTTGTATTTTTCTTAATGGGGCTCCTTATCCAGTCCTGAAGGGAAGACAAACTGATATATTTGTGTGTGACCACTTGAGTCCAAATATTTTCTGATGATACGAGCCTCCAACAAGACTTTGAAACTAGACCTTTGGAAAAGAGGAAAATTTTCTTTAGTCCCCATCCTCCTAGATATTTTGGGATTGCTAAAGAGGACCATTTTACCAAAGGAAGAACCACTTTTTCCTGTCATCTAGACCATAGGAACTTGAAGCATAGCTTTATGATCTTCTATAGAATTCCTTTAGGGATCCAATCCAAGGAAATCCAATAAACTGGAATTTATTCCAACATAGATTTGAACAAAAACAAGCGTCCTGCTCGAGAGAGCCACCTGAAACTCTAGCTAGATAATCTCTTTTCCATTTTTGCTAGCATCCACATACAATCTAATTTATTATAACAGTTTGGATTTAAGTGAAACCACTTGATCCCTTCATCAAAATTCTTAAGTTCAAAAGGAAAAAGGGTTTTGTATACCTATAACTCCTCACCTTCCATATTTTGGATTGTAATTGAGGATTTCCTTTCATTTATCAACATTTCAGTTGCTTTGTTGAATAGGTCTGGAATATTGTGCACTTTTTCTTCATCCCCTTGAAGACCATTGAAAAATATAAACACATCATCTACAAACATGATATGAGTAATCTGTAATGTGGTGGAAATGGAAATCCCACAGAATTCCTTATTTAATTTGGATGCTTCTAGTGCCCAGCTAAGGCCTTCCTCTACAAGGAGAAAAAGTAGTGGCGACAATGAGAATCCTTGTCATAGGCCTCATTATGCTTGAAAAAAAGGGGAGCAAGCTCGTTTATCAAGATTTCAAGGGAAGCTAATGAGATGAAACACATCACCCACTTAAGGGAGACATGTGTAAAGCCATTTTACACAATCATAGGATATTGATAGATCAATTTTGAGAAACATCCCTTTTTATTTTCTGTATTTTATGGAATGTAATCTTTTCTGTGCCACCCCAATGGCTTCGTGAATTTGACGTCCCTCTAAAAAAATATTTTTTTTTATAGAAATCATCTTAGACAGAACCCCCTTAATTCTCCTAACAATCACCATTACCACCACCTTATATATACAATTACAAAGTGAGATGGTTGTGAAGTCATCCAAATGTTGTGGTGAATCAGATTTTGGAATTAGAGCTATGAAAGTAACATTCAGGGGTGCATGGATATGGCCCTCTCTACATGATTCTTCAACCACAACTAGGACATCCTTACCAATTAGATCATAGAATCCGAAGAAAAATTCAATAATCCATCCATCTAGCCTTCGACTTTTATTCTTCTGGAAACTATGAAGCACTTCCTTAAGCTCTTCCTTTGAGACCTCCTCCATGAGAGACCTATTTGTTTCATCTTTCACAAAGTAGGGAAAAAGAAGGGCAAGTTGGATTATCTTTGCTATATTGGCTCCATTATTTTCCTTGAAGAGATTTTGAAAATGACTCTTCCCCAGATGTGCCATATCATTAAATGAATAAACATCTCTTCCCAAAGAGTCTTTAAGACTCCAAATTGTGTTCACGATCTTCCTTCCTTTTGCATATGCTTCAAAAAA
The DNA here is from genome assembly GCA_032191745.1 of Picea mariana. Lineage (NCBI taxonomy): Eukaryota > Viridiplantae > Streptophyta > Pinopsida > Pinales > Pinaceae > Picea > Picea mariana. The sequence goes on along the minus strand of JASDQU010010836.1, from coordinate 95,775 downwards.
ATTTGTATTTTCATCCCCTCTTTGCAACCAAATAGTACAATTTTTTTGGCACCATACCTACTCATGTTCCTCCGACAAACATATTTTTTCCTTTTCCAAGGAAATCGGGGCTTCTTTTGAATATGGAGAGATATATCCCTCCCCTTCCAAATCATAGATAACTTGGAGGGACTCATAAATATATTTTAGATCCCTCTCGTCCCTCACCCTTTTATTATGTTTCCATCGCATCACCTCCTTTTTTACACATTTGAGGTTTGCCTAAAATTGTACCCCTGCAACATCCCTCGAATATGGGTCATAAGGTAACCAACATCCTTTAACTAGATCCTGGAAAATATCTTCCTTTAGTCAAGTTAGTCTAAATTTGAAAGGGTTGGGAGGCTTCCCCAAGCCACCATCTACTTCAAAGAAGATAAGAGATTGATATGATTCACGCCCATTCCCGATCCATTTCTGAAATGAAAGGGTTGATATAGAAGATTATCAAAGATCAAAAAGTGGTCTATCCTCTTGGAAATACGGTCCTCCCCCATCCTCTTATTCCTCCAAGCGGGTTTTAATTTAACTAAGGTGAGATCATAAAGGCCAAAATAAAAAAAATATGATTGAACTAATTAGAAATAAGATCATCTCGGGCCCGAGGGCCCTAGACCTCTGCTAATACCATGGAGAAATTTAGATCACCACCCAATATAAGAATGTCACTTGTGAAAAAACTTTTCCAGATCAAGGAGTACCAATAGGCGACCCTATCAAAATATGGCCCATAGATATTGAGGATTATGAAAATCCTCCCAAAATATGCAAAACGGACCTCCACTCCTAAACCCAAATCAAAAACCTATGAGTTAATAAACTTTATCCTTCTGTCACTCCAACCAATAGCCAATCCACCAGAACTACTCCTTGCATCCAAGCCTATGAAACTCCACTTTTGAAAAATAGATTCAAGTAAGGGGACAATGGCATCACTCTCCCCCATGGTTTCTTGCAATAAAATAATATCCGGCTAATTGGATTCCATCAACCTCTTTAAGGAAAAAAATTTAGATGGCTTGCCACACCCCTGCAATTAAAAGAGTTGATTTTTATGAGGAAACTCCATCCTGGGTCTGCACTACTCTAAGTGCCCCAAATATAGAGAGCTACTTTCCTGTAGCTACATCTACCAGTGCTCGGTGTTGAGTATTTAATAAGTGAGATTTTTGGCCTCTATGCTTTGAACTATACAAGGGCACAAGGTTCTTCCATAAACTAGACAAAAAAATTTCCCCAGACCTTGGTAATTTTATGCTTCTAATATTATATGCTATGACCTCTTCCTTTGTATCTTGAGATGAATTAGATTCTTCTAAAAATCAAGGATGAGTGGAGGCCAAGGGAGAAGGGATGAGGGATAAGTTACCAATGGGGGGGAGTTGTTCAGAAGAGGAAAAAGGGGACAAACTTCTATGTGGGAAGGAAAGGTTTTCAGGATAACCTAACCAGTCATTTCCCAATAAAGATAAAGAATTTATCATAATATCAATAGGCTGGGGAGGTGGAAAATACATACCTTGAGAGACGACCTCAGTCCGTCCACACACCAGTCCTAGGGAGCTAACCATGGAAGGTAAACTTGTGACTATATCTTGAGAAATATCAATGAGAGGGGGGAGCTTATGGAATTTACTTTCTATTGAATCCTTTCTAGAGGAGGTCTTTTCCCCAGGACTATGAATTTCCTTCCTATATTGGTAACTGCCAAAATATTTCGAAGGATCTTCAGATCGAGGAGCTGATCTTTTTCATGTTAATGGGGAACCCTCACCAATATTTTGATATATGAAAGGGAGTGGGCATTAGATTACAATATGCCCTTGTTTATGGCACCGTCGACACCTGAAGGGTACTCCTTTATATTCCAACCATTGCTTGAAGATATTTCCTCCCAACACAAGTTCCATATCCTCTGCCAAACCTTCCCAACTTAGGGTTTCCAAGATAAAAATGCATGCCACAACGTAATCATATGAAGCCAAGAATGACATATCTACATCTAACAAAGTACCCATAGTGTTCCCAATTTTAGACAAGATCTCTCTAGACCAAAAATCCACCAGAAGAAATGGAAGATGAAACCAAATGGGAACAACATCTAGCCGCTCCTTCCTTGCATCAAATAAAGACATCCACATTGTGAAAAAAATAGGGTTTGAATCTATGCTCCATGTTAAATTTAGTACCTATTTTGCATCTTTGTTCTTCCCAAACTTAAAGATGAACCATCCCCATTCTAGTAGCTTGACTACGGGCACATATCCTAAGGATCCTGACCATAGAGAAGCAACCCATTCCTTCAAGGTTTTTCCATTAAAGCGGCAACCCTGCACATTCCCTACCATATCATAGAATACATTTACAATACCTATGATATTGTAATATCCTCTCCCAATACTATCCTGGTTGGGCTTCCCTTAGCCTTCAAACACTTACTTTTCCTTTTATGCACACTGACAGGATGAGTTAGATCGTTTGGCGGAAACTCAATCCCAGGGAGATCAACCCCCTCAACCGAATAAATAACTTCCTTAATCCTTGAACAAGTTGGAACCGTACTCTCTAGTTGAGTGTGAACCACGAGAGAGTCTGTGAAATACATGGGGTTCAGATGGTCATTGTACTACCTGGAAGGGGGACTAGGAGGTAGAACAGAACCCACCTAAAAAGTGGCTTGATGATAGATCCAGTCTAGGGATGGAAAACCCAAAGGGTATCCACTGATAAGAAGTCCTAGATCCACTTTACCAAGCTACACCAACTCCCATATCTCTGCGGCCAAGGGGGATTCTTCTTAGGATGAGAAAGGGTAGGCTAGAAGGGGCTCCACCACAGGAATCTAGAATCCTAGCTTTGGGACTAACCCCAAGACATTTTCCAAAGGAGAAAAATAATAGGTAGAGGTTTCAATATCTGAGGAGGGATAAAATCCAAACAAGAGAACTGGACAGGAGACAAATTCCATTGACCTTATAGACCTGATGTCAGCTTGAACTTAAGATGTGTCAGAACTTGGAGAACCTCAATTTCCAGCTAGCATTCCCCAAATATCCACTCCCTCCATCAAATCCATAATGTAGTTAAGGATCTCCTCCTCCAAGTCCAATACATCTTCAACGACCTGCATACCAAAAAGATTAACTACCGGCAAGCAAAGGGAGACCACTCAAAAATGGTTGCGAACAATACCTCACCATGTTATGCTATTTTATTACAATGGGGTTTTATTTTTGTCATAGTTCTATAGTGTTTTTGAATTCTTTTTATTTTCATATGTGTAGATTGCAATATGGAAGCTTAAGATAATATGACCAACTAAACCATGATGTAAAAATAACATACAAGGGATACATAATAGATTATTTAAAGAATTTGGTTATTTTCATTGTGGAAAGAATTTATTGCATCTAATCCAATCATTTATGTTCACTATATTTATTTTGGAAATAATTTAGTGCATCTAACATAATCATTCGTTCACTATTTCTATTTCTAGAGTCTAAAATAAATTTCAAGTTATGTGTTTTCATTGAGGTGTTTTTGTTTCTACATATGTTTTAGAGTATGCTTTTGAAATTTGCCACCTTTAATTATCATGTCTTGGATATTTGGAATTGATCAATAAATGAACAAAGGAAAACCTAGCATGAGTTAGAATTCACATGTCTTGAACAAATACATGTCGATGTCTCTAAAATTGCATGATCATTGGTTATAGAAGGTAGTGTTAAGATTTATTGCAAGTGCAATGGTGTTGGTTACATACTCAGCAGGTTCAAATATAATCATGGTGCTCATAGTTGATAAGTGTGCAAAGGATCATTGGAAATTCTTTTGGGCAAGTGCCAAAAGGTTAATTAATCAACAAGAGAAGTGGGGGCATTTTGTTGTTTTTGCTCAAAGGAAGATGGTTAAAATGAGGAAAGATCAAAGTGATTTTGTGTGCATTGTTGTTTTCCACCATGATTTAGCTATTGTTGTGGTGGGATGTGGTTCAACTCACTTAATTCATGCCTTTTCTTTTGAGAACAATACTGGATCTTTATTTTCTTGCATTGGGATATTGGAACTAAATAGGAACTCACAAGGTGTACTCAAAATTAGAATTAAAGGATTCTATTGAAGCATTATCATAAATTGTGCAAATTGGTGACCCATGCCTTGTACAAGTGATGTAATAGTACAAAGCGACATCCATGAAACTTTACTTGTATAAATATAATGTCTCAAAAAGGACAAAGTTCCAATTGAAAGTGTTTAGAAGAGACAATGGAGGATGGGGTTCATGATCTTGGGACTGAACTCCAACTAGTAGTTTTATTTGTGAATGTGCTGGTGAGATTTTGTTAGATGAGGAGAACCAAGAATTTGAGGAAAATCAGTGCTTTCTTAATGAAAATTGTTCCAAGGAAAATTCAACAAACTAGGGTAATGTTTTTGATGTCCTTTCTCCTCGAAAAGAAGAAAAATGGTTTTAGTCTAACTCCAATTGAATTGACGTTTACCATAAATTCTAGGGACATGGAGAAGATTTATGGCTTCATCAATCACATTCATTCTCCTAATATTTTCCTTCAAAATCTCATTTATTACCATCAATATAATAGATTTCCCCATAACATGATCTTTTCCAAGAATATTTTTTATATGCAAACCCATATTTGGGCCACTAGGAAATGTGCCCCACTTCCTTGGAGACTTGGGATGAGGGGGTGATACTTAATTAGTATTGTAGTTAGTTTCATATATTCCTATTATAGACAATAGTTCACTTCAACACTTTTCACTGCAAGCATTTAGTGCGCTTTTAGCAATTACTGTTGTAAGAATTTAGTTAGTTGTTGCAACTTCTATTGTAATCAGTTAATAACAAGAAGGAAAAATTCACCTTGCTTATAGAAGGTGGTCCTCTCTCACTCAAGAAAACTTGATGGTTATTTTCTGTTCTAATTCTTCTTCTCCATTTTCGTGTATATTCTATTTTCTCATCTCTGCGCTATCTAATTTCTATTCTTCATTGTGCATTTTATTTTTCTATGTGTTTTTCAGATATGAATTTTATATCAAGTGGTGTTAGAGCTTGAATCCAAGTTAGCTTCTGCTCAACCAAAAAAATCAGAAGAGAGCCCATCCAACAATTTTTCTTTTTCTCAGAGCTAGACATCCTTCTCAGGACTTCTAGTGTGCCCTCCTCAGGGTTTCCAACACATTCATTTTTCACCATTCTCCACACTCCCTCTTCAAGGTACCGGGTTCCTTCTCAGGGCCCTCGGGATTTCATTAATTCTCAATGCAACATCTAGTGACATATTGTCATCCGTGGTGAATGAAAGTTATGCCTCCATGAAGAGAGTTTTCTATAGAGGATTCCACATCCACTACCATAGCTCCCATTCAGTATTTAACGATGGCTCTCCAGGAGCTACTTTGTCTACAACAATGCAGAGCTCCAACACCCATGCATCTTGATATGTGCTTCCAATTACTGAAGTTTTTGGGCCAAATGAATGGCGAGAATTTCGACTCTTGGCTTCACAATATTTCCACATACTTCCATACATATCCTAAGATGATAGTAGACATGAAGCTTCATATCATTGGACTCCAACTTGAGAGAATTGTATAGACATTATGGGACACTGATTTGGATATTTCTTCCTCAGTCATGGACATAGACGACCTGATCAAGACATAGACACCACACATTACGACATGGGAGGGATTTTTCCAAGAACTCAGAGTTCGCTTCTATCCCCTGAGATATCGACATGACCTTTTTTACAAATGGTTGTATCTTTGAAAACTTGTCCATCAGTCAATATAGAGATACATAGATGTCTTCTGCAACTTGCACATCCAACTACACATTTCAAATCTGAAAGAGGTATTGATTGTCAAATTTAATTATGGTTTATTAACAATTTTCCATCATGAAGTCAATTTTTTTGAGTCTCCTTCCTTGGAAAATTCCTTTCTTCGGGCCTTGGTCATGGAGCATAAAGTGGCTCCTCAAATCCACTCCCCCCCAACTCGATATGGTCCTTCTACTACTAGTCCTTCACATACTGAGCATTCCATGGTTTCCCCTGCTTCCCCATCTACACCCAGAAATGTGCCTTGGTGTACCTTTCATAAGACCAAATTGCATGCATTTGTAGACTGTCAGGCACTTAATAAAATTTACACCAACCAAACTCTATTTGCATAGGTCATTCAACCATATTCCCTTAACCATCCTGAAGTAGTCTCTCTCGACAATCCTACCAAAGTGGACCCTTCTCTAATATTGATTACCAATAATGAACTTGAGATATCTAATATACCCCTTCTTACACATAATTGTAGGATTAAAAATGAGTTTGCTACTCTCATCTTGGACAACGGAAGAAAAAATAACCTCATGGACCATAACTTGGTCACACATCTGGGCCTTACCATCAATCTACACCTATCCCTATACCAACTCGACTGGGTGCAAAAGGAAGGCCCTTGTTTCACTATCTCCCAGTGTTATGAGATTACTTTTGTAATTGGCCCTTTTCTGGATACTGTGGTGTGTGATGTCTCTACTCTTGATTGTGCCAATATGTTACTTGGAATTTCCTACCAATAGTCCCAACATGCTATCTATCATGCTAAATCTCATCTATACCACTTGCAACATGAGGGGCACACATATGTGCTTACTTATTCTTCTCTTAAATCCACCCAACCTATTATTGACCATGAGAATATTAATCAAGTCAGTCTGAAACAATGCGTCTCTTTGTGTTCAGTTCACCCCATTAACCTAGACAACTAAAATAACCTTATACCTCCTTCCATGGATTCCCTACTCCAAGAATTTTTAGATATCTTCACACAACCCAGGGAACTTCCCTCGTATCGCTCTATTGAGATCACACTTAATCTAATTCCTAGTGCTTCTTTTCCTGACACCCTATCCCATCACATCACTTTTCGAGAGGCCACTAAGATGGAACACCCAATTGGTCAACTTTTGAACTTAGGCCCTATTCCACCTTCATTGTCTCCAAATGTGTCCCCCACCTTTGTTATCCCAAACAAGGATGATTTAGAATGGCACCTAGTGATCCACTACCATGCCCTTAATAAAGCCAATGTTAAAAACTGCTAGCTCCTACCCTGGATTGAGGAATTGGTGGATGAATTACAAGGGGATTATTCCTTCACACAGATGAATTTGACAATTGGATACCATCAAGTTTGCATGAATGCAACAAGTCATTTGGGTAAATGCGTTATCATTTTTCTTGATGATATCTTGGTCTTTAGTAATTATTGGGAACAACATCTTCATCACATCCGCAACATCCTCGAGTTATTACAGGAGAATACACACCAGGTAAATAAATCCTATGTTGGACATGCATCCATTCTGCATTTATGACTGATATTGGAAACAACAGGGGGTCGATAAAATCCATCTCAAGTACACATTTTGGCACAATGGCCAACGCACTCTAATTCCCACGACCTCAAGATTTTTTTGTGAAAGGTTGGCCACCACTTCGCTCAGCTTCCACCTGCATTATACTCTGCATAGGTTCTTCAATTACTAGATAGTAATCATCCCTTTGAGATTAAGAATGATGCATTTCAGTTCACCAGTGGGGCGGTACTTAAACAAGGAGTCATTCAATGACATTCCATTCAGAAACCCTTTCTCCTTCTGGCTCAACACATCACTAATAGGAACATCGGTCAACTTAGCATTTTATCCATATGTTGAATCAGTGTTATACTCAGGATGCAACTGCCCTACGAGAAACCCAAGACCGTGCTAAACAAAGGCATCATAAAAAGTACACACCATTGTTATTTCAATTAGGAGATCATGTATGGCTCTTGCTAGACAAGTATCAATTCAAACACCAACATCATTTGTAGTGCAATTTCCCTCATTTGATGGTAGAAGTAGGGACGCTTCTAGATCTAAACAAGAAGGAATTGGGCCACCAAGAAGTGTGCCCCACTTCCTTGGCCACTCAGGATAAGGGGGCACTTCTTAATTAGTATTGTAGTTAGTGTTGTAGTTAGTTTTAGATATTTCTATTATAGATAGTAGTTAACTTCAACACTTTTGGCTACAAGCATTTAGTGCACTTTTAGCAATTATTGTTGTAAGCATTTAGTTAGTTTCTACAACTTCTATTGTAATAATCTAGTAACGAGAAGGAAAAAGTCACCTTGCTTATAGAAGGAACTCCTCTCTCACTCAAGAAAACGTGATGGTTATTTTATGTTTTTATTCTTCTTCTCCATTTTCGTGTATATTCTATTTTCTTGGCTCCACGCTATATAATTTATGTTCTTCATTGCACATTTTATTTTGTGTGTGTGTGTTTCAGATTTGAATTGCAGATCAATATTGAGGACATCAATGAAAATAGAATTATATAAATAAATTATACTTATGTGGTTCAATATATTTAGAAGGAAATTTTATTAGAAATTATATGAAACTATTACAACTTGAGAGGTAAACATTGTTGTGTTGTGAGGTTCTTTTTTATCTTGTGAAAGAAATATAAGCAAGAAATCTTTGTTAAAATTGCAATTTTGTATTACTTAATTTGTTGTTTTTAATATTGAAAAACTTTGTTAAAAATGAATTGAGCACACTGGAATACCTTTATTGCAACTAGATTGTGCTATGTCAACATCTAATATTTAGATCCATCAATTCAAAATGATTCCTACTCAATCATGGACCAACTTTTTTATTTTCCCCTCTTGTTATCCTACAACACTCAAACTTAACCATTTCATACAACATTTAATTTATTACTATCCTACTAAATCATGAACCAAAAATTCTATTTTCCCCTCCTATTATCCTACACCACTCAAACTTAACTATTTCATACAACATTTAATTTATTACTATCCTACCAAATCATGAACCAAAAATTCTATTTTCCCTTCCTATTATCCTACACCACTCCACCACTCAAACTTAACCATTTCATACAACATTTAATTTATTAGTATCCTATCAAATCATGGACCAAAAATTCTATTTTCCCCTCCTATTATCTTACATTACTCAAACTTAACCATTTCATATAACATTTAATTTATTACTCTTTAATATAAGTTGCAAATTTTATTACTATCTGTATTTTTAAAACTACTTTTTGCTTATATTAAAAAAAAAAAAGATAAATATTCATAGGGTATGAAAACATAGTTGTTTTATATATGAAATAGTAATATGATCTTCCACCTAGAAACAAAGACCATAACTAAATACTATATGCATTTTCTTTTTTTTATTCGATAAGATAAACATATTTTAATATAAAATCTTATCACTAGTATAAATGTTAAATCAATTTTTTTAAATAATATTATATTTAATCGTATTAATTATAATGTTGTCATTTTTGTCATTTTTGTTGCATTAAATTTCAATATAAAAAAGGCCATATGTTATCATATAAACATGTAAGGATAATTAAAGAAAATTTATAGCCATTCCTTATTACGGACACAAAGCACGTGAATACTTGATTCACGAGAAACTTCATTGTTTGTATTTGTCATGTACAATTATTTCATATTCATCATTCAATTTTTATTGGAATTTTCTCAATTATTCTATATTGAAAATTTGATTGTTATTGGAAATTTGTTTGTATTATACTAAATTATTCTATATTGAAAATAAAACGATTACAAAGCACACGAATAATTGATTTAGTACAGATATCATTGTTTGGCATATACTCAGTTATTCCATAATCAAAATTTAATTGTTATTGGAAATTTCTCAATTAGTCCATATTGAAAACTGGATAATTATTGGAAATTTATTTGTTCATTCCATATTGAAAATTCAATGACTACATAGTACATGAATAGTTGATTCCGTACAAACATCATTGTTTGTCCTATACTCAATTATTCTATATTGAAAATTCAATTGTTATTGGAAATTTCTTAATTATTAAAAAATCACCTATTATTGAAAATTTGTTTGTCGTATACTGAATTATTCCATATTGAAAATTCAATGACTACAAAGCACTTGAATAATTGATCCACTATTGTCATATACTCAATTATTCCATATTGAAAATTCAACGGCCACATACTTCATTGTTTGGAAAATTCAACTATTATTGGAAAATTAAATTTGTTTGTCTTATACTAAATTATTCCATATTGAAAATTCAACTATTACATAACACTTGAATAATTGATCTACTATCGACTTCAATGTTTGTCATATACTCAATTATTCCATATTGAAAAATCAACTGTTATTGGAAATTTCTGAATTATTCCATATTGAAAACTCAACATGATTGGAAATTTGTTTGTTATATATAGAATTATTCCATATTGAAAATTCAATAGCCATGAAATTCATTGTTTGGAAAATTCAACCATTATTAGAAAATTAAATTTGTTTGTCTTATACTGAATTATTCCATATTGAAAATTCAATAACTAAATAGCACTTGAATAATTGATCTACTATCCACTTCAGTGTTTGTCATATACTCAATTATTCCATATTGAAAATTCAATTGTTATTAGAAATTTCTGAATTAATCCTTATTGAAAACTCAACATGATTGGAAATTTGTTTGTTGTATATCCAATTATTCCCTATTAAAAATTCAAGTATTATTGGAAAATTGAATAATATGGAATAAGTGTAGAAATTCCTTGCATAAGCACGGCGTTAATAATGTATTGACGATTGCCATACTCAATTAGTGCATAATCAAAATTTAAAGACTCAGTTTTTACCATTTGAACACCGTTTTTCGTACAATGAAATACGTTTTAATATTAAGAGACCCGAGTTTTTGTGGAAGAATTATGTCAAGTTCACGTAATCACACTACTAAATTTATCTTTAAAGTGATTATATTTTTTAATTAAAAAAAAAAAAATTAAATTATTTATTACAAAATTATGTGATAAATTAAATATTTTAATATTAATTAAAAATTAAAATATACCCTTTTAAGTTATTATTATTTTTTTTTTAAATAAAAAAGGTGTAGTACCTGCTATATTATATTATCTCAAAATCTTGACAAAATAAACAGTCTCATGGCTACAGTCACCAAAAAATGCTGCCGGTAACCGGAAACCAACATTATTGGGAAACATCTAGCAGTTATACAGTTAAAACATTAAGAAAAGAGGCATCTGTCTTGCCCGTAGGAAACCAGGACAGATGCTAGTAGTCTAGATAAATCTATAACAGTTGTACAAAAAGACTAAAAAACCAGGAAAACAAGGAGCCTAGTCACCCGGTGACGTGTCGCTCCCACCAGTTCCCACCGAGATAGCAAAACTCTGCATGCATAGGGGACACTTGCGCTGAGCTGGAACCCCAGAGAGCGCGTCGAGGAGCAGATCGATACACTTGCCCATGATGATAGCCCTATGTTTCAAGTCCTCAATGTGGCCACGGAGCTCGAACACCAAGGCCAGGTGTTCATCACTGAAGAAAGGGCCATGTGTTCCGGCACCTGTGCCACTTGGGGGAGCAGTCGTCCGATCCGCCACAACGCCAGTGCCAGTCTCAAGCTCCCTCTGAACCTTTACCTGCTCTGCTTGCTCCATCTTCTCTGCTTCAATGTCTTGCAGGTCACCCACCCACGAGATTTCTTCCACCACGCAGCCAGGAGGGTCGTCTTCCATAGTTGGAGTGCTCTTGTCATCCCGCTTGCTGAACTTCTCCAAGGATTTTGGCTTCTCATCACACCGCAAGTCCCCAATTGATGGGTCCTCTTCCACCACACAGCCTGGAAACAAATCCGCTTGCTCTGTTTCCTTTTCAATCCTACTGCAACCAGCATCATGCTCAACAATGGTATTGAGCATTACCCTCCTCTCAACCCGAGCCTTCTTCCTGAGGATGGAAGAGGCCAGAGCCAAGGCTCGTTCAAGCTCCTCCTCCCGACGTTGCTGCACTTTGTGCGCCTCCCAGGCGGAACCCCGTCGAGGTTGCCCTCGTCTCCTAACCATTGTAACTAAGTATATGCCAATCAAACGCAGAGCTGAGATAGGAGAGAACCAACCCGAGCGCAGCTACGAATGCTGAGTGTAGACAAGCCAGCCCTGTTTGAACCCACAAAGAAGCCACCGATACTGGAAAATCTGTCCAGAATGCAGATAGAATCTGCTAGCCTTGATGAGTAATCCTGTCGCTGCCGCACCAGGAGATTTCCTCCGCAGCTCGGGCTCAAAATGAAAACCGTGAACAAACTTCTGAATCCTCCGTCCATCCATATCAGCAACGAATGTATGTGCAAGTGCAAGTGGAGAGTTAATTGTCGCGCGAGGGAGGAGTACCTCCATCGCCTGCCCTCTGCTGTGGCTGACCATCAACGTTAATGTGTAGAGGAGGGTGGCGGCCATCAACTATAAATTCAGCGCTAGTGCGAGTCCGGGTGGCATTCCACTCTGCCGCGTGTCACCCCATCCGGGGCCCTTTTAAGTTATTATTATTATTATCATTATTTTTATTTAATTTTACAAATTTTAATAATAGCAATGTAGCATGAATTTTTTGAATTTGGGAAAAAAAAATATAAAAAAAAATATTTTAGATTACAATATATCCATGACCCTTTTAAAGTCTTATAGACCAATCATCATCTACATAACAACACATTTTAAATTTTATTTCAATTAAATTGAAGGTTAATCCAGGACAAAGTTGCTCCTACTCGAACAACTACATTATCAAAATTACTAATTTAATTTGTGCTAATAATTATTTGAATATATTTAACACAATAATGAAACTTTAATATCCCTAAAGATTGAATTGGAAAATGAGAAACAAAATCCAGAGGGGGGTAGGGTATGTATACCTTCATAGACTTTACCAGTCAAATCGTTGGGTGAAGGGGGGTCCCTTGTCCCACAAACAAGGGGGTCTCATACACCAATTAGGTGTGTTGGCTTGACCGTGACCTTAAAACTAGATTACTATTATTATATAAAATTTAAAAAAATTAAACTTTAGATGTATAAACTTCAAACATCTTTGTAAATTTAAACTATTATTCTTGCTCTAATTGGAAAAAGATAAATAATAACTACTCTTGTAATATGAAAATACAATAAAAATCAATGATATAGTTGATTGATAGCAACAACAGGGGCAAATGCTTGTCCAAATGCTTGTCATGGACAAGGTATTGATTTATTTGACTTTCATGTTTAGTTTGGAAGACAAACACACATGCATTAAAAAAAATTCATATCCACAACTATAAAATGAGTATTATTAAGTTTTTTTATTTAAATAATTTTTGAGATAATATTTACATGTAGTTTGATCTTTGTTTTACAATGAAATTTTGAATAAATATAATAAAAATATTTGTAATAAATTATGTGTTTATAATAATGAAATACAAATATTTACATTTTATTTTAACAATATCCAAAATTGATACTTATTATTACAAAAAAAGTAATTTTAATTTAAAGCTCTCTATTTATGTTCCCAAACTCTCATTTCCTTGATGTTGAAGCTCCCAAAAATCTCCCAAGTTCCCAAAATGATTCCCGGCCAAAATACATATTTTCCTTGATGTTGAAGCTCCCAAAAAGCTCCTAAGTTCCCAAAACGGTTCCCAACAAAATCAACTTAATACTACTTTGATACTAATTCAAAAAAAAACAAAACATAAATATGGGTAGCATGACAAAAATGACTCATGCAATTATCATTAATAATTAAAATCGTGAATGTATATAAATTGAACATGCCCATCAACATTTAAAAACACAAAACGTGAATTAAACATAGCATTTGTGCATAGCAATAACACAGTAAGTAAAAATAGTGATCATAAACTTATATTTATAACATTTTACACAATCGACTATGGACATCGGATATTCCACCCAATTGTAGGCTATGTTGCACCAATTCTCTTTACAACAGGCCACCCCGGAGTTAGGGCTATGATTCCACACAGACGAAAAGGCTCCTACAACAATTCCAACTTCCCAGCTCTTTTCCCCATTAGTCTCCACAACCCAAGGGATGAGATTTCCTTCATTGCACTACAATCCCTCAAACAATCTCCATCACCTCCAAGGATCCAACACAGACTACCCAAGAATCTCTAAACCAAAGGCTCCAAGAAATCCAGTTGCAATAGGAGTGCTCACAACAACATTTACACATGCTATTTTGGGTAATTTCTCAATAGAATTCCCTCACAAGCATGGTAACCTCATTCTCAACATGATAATTTTTATCTTCAAAAAGCTATCTTCAATACCCACTATGGTTGCCTACTCTTTTCCAACATTAAAATTTGGTTTTCCTAAATTCTTGTTGCTTCTAAAAACTGCTCTCCTCTAAACTCAAATTTTCCTTTTCCCCTTCCTCCATGCATGCTTGACTCTCACACTTTCTAAACACGATTGTACTCTGCCCATGCTTCAATAACTAGTTGAGTTGATTCTTTCACCTAACCTCTTACATGAGTGTACTTATCCTATTCTTCAATTATTTAGACAAGATATCTTCTACCAACCTCACACATGCATTCATTGATTGGTTTCTAATAAGTCATGTTGGCCCTTGACCAAATTTTGGGAGCACTTGGTCATATTTGACCATTTTTGGGACTTAGACAGCCTGTCGAAGATGGAGCGCCAAACAAAGCAGAGATCAAGGGATCTCGGCCCACTTTTGGGCCCCTTTTTGGGTTTTGGGAATATGTAATGGGAAAGGAATGTCGGCCCATGGGTTTACCCACGCTTAGGCCCACTTTTGTATGTATAAATAGAAGGATAGGCAATGTAAGAATCGTAAAATGTTATATCTATGTGATATAGGCTAAGTGCTAAGGAGGGATCTGTGTGATCAAAGGTTTTGTGTATAGACTTGCAGAGCTTAGTGCAAGTCCCTATGTGAAAATATAGAAGGTTTTGTGCTGTAAGGCAAGGAAGAAGGATCCAATGATCTGCAAAGATCTTATGTCCTGTGTGAAGTAAGGGTTCTAAGGCTCTGTGCTTGTAACTGATTGGCCGACAATAATAAAGAAGAATATTTGGTGGACGTAGCCCCAGGGTGGGGGTGAACCACGTAAATATGTGTGTTATGATGTATACTTCGACTTGATGTGTTTTTTCTAAGTGCTTTGATGTATTTAGATATATCCTCTTATGCTTTGTAGATGTGTGTGAATATTAGATCTGACATGTATGAGGATGCTTAGTGCTGATCTACTAGATCTGATCTGTTTTACTATTGCTAAGTGCTGAAATACCTTATATCTAAGTGAATGTTGTGATGCTTTGTGTTATTTGTGAAGTATGTTAAGGGTTGAATATTAATGATTGATCACTGCTACGTGCTTTGTAAGTGATATAATCACAGATGTCTGTCCCAGCTAAGGTTGCAGACACCTGAGTCTTGCAACCACCCCTGCATCTACCTTGGGTGAGACTTGATCTGCTTCGAAGGTGTTGTTGAAAGGGTCAATAGTTAGGGTTTTGTTGGTGCGTTGTTGGTGTGTTGAACCCTGGGTCTTCCCCTGTGCCAACAAATGGTTCCGTTGCCGAGACAGAAACTGTGATTGTTGGGAACTGATGAAGAAGAATATTTGTGCAAAGACTCATCCTGAAACTGTGGAAGCTATGTGCATAGATCTGTTCCCTAGTGCGCTGTATTCTACCTGATTTATAAGCCCTGTGCTGAAAGAAAGAGGCCAATCTGAAAGAAAATAAGTTGGATCTGAAGAAAAGAAACGAGATCTGAATATCTGAAGAAAAGAGGTCAGATCTACAAAAAAGAGGTAAGATCTATAAGCTTTTTGCTCTAATAAAGGTAAGAATAGTTAAAAGATCTTAGATCTGGAAGCTTTGTGCTCTTAGAAGTAAGACAAGTGGAAATGTTTTGTTTCTAAAAGCATGGATCTAGGTATGTTTGATAGATTATGTCCTAACCTAAAAACTAGGGCATTAATAGATGAAAGAAAGTTTGATATTAATAGATCTGATAAGCATAATGATAGATATGTTATACCTATGCATAGAAAGAATGCTTGGACTAACAAATGGATGCAGGATCCTAGAAATAATTTTTTGCAGGCTATCTACCACGATCCTAATGCATAGTACAAAAGAGGTTGGGGATCATTTAAAAGAAAGAGAGGATTAACCCTCTGTTATAGTTGCAAAAGACTTAGACATCTTGTTAAGGAATGCCCTGGTAGAAGATCTAGTTGTCTTTGTTGCAAAGCTATGGATCATAAGGTACTGGATTTCCTTAGAATGATTACTAAGCTTGAAGGAATGAACCTAAATCAAGAAAACCCTAAGGAAAATCTAGAAAAGGCAGAACCCTAGCAAGATTCGGAGAAGGTATTGATACAAATGAGAGAGACCCTGAATGACCACCGACGTGTCATATTATCAAAGATTTTCAAAGAGAAAGAATGGATTGAGACAAGAATAGGGGACTTTGACATTGAATCTGTCCTTGATGAAGAGACACAAGTGAGCATTATGCCAGAAAGAACTTGGGAAGCTATAGGGAAGCCTACTATGATCCCTTCATTAGGAGGAATAACACTATTCAGAGGAAAATTGATGATGTTATGTGGAAAGCTCCCTCGGATACCTATGACAGTCCATGGAAATTCGACAAAGGAAGATTTTGAGATTATTCGATTCATTGAAGACAATGCCCCGTTTACCATGTTACTAGGAAAACCTTGGATTGATAGAGATCAAGCTAGAAAGAAGTAAGAAGAAGAAGTCTTAGAATGGAAGAGACAAGAGTTAAAATATTTTATGACCCGCAATATCGTGTAGTTGATGGAAGAACAAGAAGAAAAATCGAATCCATTTGACACTAGAAGCCCAGATGTCAAAGATGCAAGAGCATTAGAGAACTCACAGAAGATTGAAGTATCTGTCTCAGATATAGAGGAGGTATTACCCTTGAGTCCTAGGAGAGAACCTCAATAGCGCGAAATGACTATGTCCAAGGAAAATAAGAATCAGAATGGGAAAAGAACCACCGAAACGAAGCTCATGGGGAAGAATGCTAGGAAGCTAAGTAAGAAGAAGGCCAAGATTGAAAAGTTACATCAGATTCCAGAGGGTACCTCGCAGACAGAAACTGTGCAAAATTGGATCTTTGCCGGGATATCAGAACAACAACATATGCCACTTCGCCATGGCGAAGCAATATAGTCATTGGAAGCCGATATATCCGTTCGACTGCTGCTCTGAACTACTGGAAAAGAATTTATGGTTCACCACTAGACCGTTGGACCATGTCATAATAGACAGAAGAAGAGTTAATGAGGCTCATAACCGTTGTAAGAAAGCCGTTGCCAAGATCGCCTATATAGCTCGTCATGCCATGCCCGAAGAACACTTTTTTCCAACTGAGAATTTGAAGCCCGCAGACTAACAATTGTATACAGTGATCATCGTGCCCTTGTTTTTCATCCCTGTGCAATGTTTACGATCATTTTGACCTCGATAATTTATCCCGAGCGCGTATGTCTGACGAGCTCACCGTCATAGAAAAATCCGCAATAGAAGTTCTGCTTGATTTAATGGCTGAGAGAATCATGTCGGAAAGAGGAGTATCTACAGGTGTTCAAGCATCATCGATGAGAGGACTGGCAGGCTCTCCATCCACTGCTCAAGCTGGACCATCCCAACAGGCCAATGAGAAGCGTACTAAACACAGAGACGACATTGTGAATTCCAAGCTGATTTCGAACATTCTACCTACCTACCTACCCCCTCTAAGCGGTGCCATCAACCGAGATAGTGTGCCCAAAGATTTTGACTATGCTTTGGTCACAACATACCTCCCAAAAGGAGTGTGCGCAGTTCGCACCGACTAGGATAAGCTCGCAGCATTGAAATTCGGTGACTTCAACCTTAGCGACTAGAAGGATTATAACATGCTCGCCCTGCACAAGTATCTAACCAAAACTAAAGGTAAGAACTCAAATATTATCTCGCAGTCATTGACCCAGAACCTTGCGCAATCCAGACTACTTAATGTGATGAAGATCCCACACTTCGATAGGCACCAAGAAGTGAATGAATGTGTTAAATTGTTGATGTCCTGCTACCACAAAGGATACTTATGGTTGAACCGTCACATCACTATGGATCCGACCTTGATCAATCAGATCATAGGGCTGAGCATGCAGGGCATTGACCCACAAGAATTTTACCCTAGAAAGACCTCTGACCGAGCATTAGCACAGAGAATCAAAGAAACTTATGGCGATGTTGAGAAGGGCACATGAGGTTACAAGGTAGCCTCTATCTAGAGCGATGCAGTGCACCTCGCATGTCATCTAATCGTAGGCAATCTAGTTCAAAAGAACCATCCCACCCAAGTAGCTAGATTCGTAGTTGACCTCATAGGGAAGTGTGCAAAGGGACTACAGATGAATTGGGTGTAGTACCTTGTAAAACAACTAGAACTTGATTGCAGGGAAGCATAAGACCAAGGGTATGAGTTACACTTCAACTGGCTTCTCATATTGATCACTTTCATCGCATGGGAGATGTCAGAAGGTGCGACCTTCCCGGACATCGATCCCTTCGAACCTTTGGTTGTGAATTTCAGTACCTTTTGGTACTCTAATGATATGAACAAGTAGTGGCAATCTAATGCCGTCTTCCATGCTTAATACAACTAGTTGAAGCAAGCCATCCAGTTTGAGCCCCGGATGGCCCCGAATACCCTCCACAGGTTTTGACCCTTAATGAAGTTGAGCGTGGACCGCCACTTCATTTATATAACAGGGCGCGTTGATGAGAAAAAGAAACAATTGCAGTCATATTACAAGTTGACCGAGGAATACATCGAAGAGATCACCAAGGATTGGTCAGCAGAACTTCTCATTCCAGTGAACCCCGCGGAGCTGTCTGATATTGATAGCCCAAAAACTGTGTCGGATACACCAGGACCAAGCAAGACAAAGAAGCCTGAAGAGGTTCATGATGTAGACAGTGCATCTGTAAGGACTGCCTCTATCACACCAAATGAAGAGGGTGATGATGAAGAGATAGAAGGTGCATAAATTGAACAATAGAAAGGTGAAGTACCACCACCTAGGGATGAAGAGGATTCATCGAAGAAAAGGAAGGTTTCACCTCCAAAATATTCCTCTCGGAAGAAACCTAGAACCCCTGTAACCAAGATGCAGACTACCCTCACATTAGATGATTTTAATTTCATCATTGCAGTTGTGAACGATGCTTCACAGGAGATAGTAGAGAAGCAAGAGGTGAAGCATAAGAAGATGTACAATCATATCAATATTGAACTCCAAGGAGTGAAGTAGGCACTCCAATCTAGCTGCGCAGCCTCCACTATGCCTCTAACAATAGAAACAATAGAACCGGGAGAGGATCCAACTCAACTCTACCAGATTGTTGATATGGTCAAAGCTTGCCTTTGATGAGCTTAAGAAGACACAGTGAAAGCCACCCAGGCTTTGACATAGGTACAGGGAGTACTTGTCGAGCAGCACAGTGCTACCGAACAAGAGAAACTTTCTCTTCAAGCATAGTGGGACAAAGAGAAAGCAGAGCTACAACAGAGCAAGGAGAAGTTGATCATGGAACAGCTAGAATTAAAGGAATAGGTCAACAGAGCACTTCTCTCTATGACCATCATAGAAGTGAGAGCTGAAGAACGAATTCCACAGTAGGTGGCACAGCTTGAAGAAGTGATCCAACAACTTCAACAATGCATCGCAGATCTGGAGCTTCATACTGTACCCGAGACACCTCAAGATATAGGAGACCTACGGGAGGCAACTTCCCACAGTGCAATTGACATATTAAAATCCCTTGCTTTGGAATGCAAGCAGCTGAGTTCCAAGAGCACTCATACTTATGAGAACCCCATGGAGAATCCAGAGTTGCAAACATTGGAGGCATAGCTTCAAGAAGAAAAGAAGCATGCAGATATGTTACAGGCATAGCTAAAGGCCTTGACACCAATTGAAAGAATGAAGAGGTTTCCATAATAGCGCACGACCCAGCAACAGATCCACATGATCCAGAGAAAAGTGAAGGAAATATCTCAACGACTTCAACCAATGCAAGAGAAGGCATGTCAACTATTCAGAAAAATTGAAATCCAAGGAGTCGAGCTAGAACAGGTTGTCATCACAAAAGAACAATGCCTAGAAGGGCCAGTCAAGGATGCACTCATCTAGGAGTTCACTGAGTAAGAGGACATAACATTACAGTAGGTCGAAGCAGCTCGAGCCAAGCTCGACGCATTTGAGGCAGAATTGCAGAAACCAAAGTGACTCGGGACGCGTCACAGGTGAGTGTTGGGGGCCTGTTGATCCATGACCAAGTTTTGGGAGCACTTCGTCATATTTGACCATTTTTGGGACTTTGAAAGCCTGTCAAAGATGGAGTTCTAGACGAAGCAGAGATCAAGATATCTCAGCCCACTTTTGGGCCCCTTTTTGGGTTTTAGGAATATGTAATGGGAAAGGGATGTCGGCTCGTGGGTTTACCCATGCTTAGGCCCACTTTTGTATGTATAAATAGAAGGATAGGCAATGTAATAAGCGTAGAATATTATATCTATGTGATATAGTCTAAGTTCCAAGGAGGGATCTGTGTGATCAAAGTTTTTGTGTATAGACTTGCAGAGCTTAGTGCAAGTCCCTGTGTGAAAATATAGAAGGCTTTGTGTTGTAAGGCAAGGAAGAAGGATCCAGCGAGCTGCAAATATCTTTTATCATGTGTGAAGTAAGGGTTCTAAGGATCTGTGATTGTAACTGATTGGCCAATGATAATAAAGAAGAAGAGCTGGTGGACGTAGCCCCAGGGTGGGGGTGAACCAAGTAAATCTGTGTGTTATGATGTGTACTTTGACTTGATGTGTTTTTCCTAAGTGATTTTATGTATTTATATAGATCCTCTTATGATTTGTAGATGTGTGTAAATATTTGATCTGACATGTATGAGGATGCTTAGTGATGATCTACTGGATCTGATCTGTTTTACTATTGCTAAGTGCTGAAATACCTTAGATCTAAGTGAATGTTGTGATGCTCTGTGCTATCTACGAAGTATCGTAAGGGTTGAATATTGATGATTGATCACTGCTATGTGCTCTGTAAGCGATATAATCACAACTCTATGTCCCATCTAAGGTTGAAAACACCAAAGTCTTGCAACCACCCCTGCATGTACCTTGGGTGAAACTTCCTCTGCTTCGCAGGTGTTGCCGAAAGGGCTTGTAGTTAGAGTTTTTTTGGTGCGTTGTTGTAGCGTTGAACCCCGGGTCTGCCCCTGTGCCAACAAGTCAAATGGAAATTATATGTCTATGAAACATTACTTTAGGAAAATGACATGGGATTCTAGGCATGTGGGATTTCCTCTTTGACTCCCCTATATCCCCTTCTCTTTTGGAATCATATCTCCCTATGGATTTGTCCATGTCTGTATGGGGTCGATGATGTATTCCATTTTATTATTTCCAATGTACAATGTTTTACATATTACATCGCTTGGTCCTCAACCTTTCATCATATATACAATTATACATTTCTAATATGAGGATCAAAATTGGGGTGTTACAATCCCCTCCCCCTT
>JASDQU010010836.1:55238-74047 GCA_032191745.1 Picea mariana | reverse complement strand
ATAATCATAATTGTTAAAGTCTGATAAAAACTCAATTACAAACTCAGACAAAGAATGAATCGAATTAGCTGGAAAAGATTCAAACCAACATTTAACCCGATCTCAGAAAGTGAGAGAGAACAATCTTCATGTAACATTAGGATCAACGATCTTATGTCTTAAACATTTATAAAGAAATTTAGAAATATGGTCTACTGCAGATGTGTTCCCTTCAACATCGAAGGTGAGTTCTGAAAAGAGATTAGCTGTCTTGTTGGGAATAAATGGTAGTGAGAAGTGGAAAGCATGTTCCAACACATTGATTTGGGGAGCCATGGGGAAATTGAATACATTTGAACTAAAAGCTCCTACAAGGCCATCTTGTCAGTAGGCCCTCCTTCTAACGCCATTTGTTGACAGGCGAAAATGATCGTCCGTCAATTGGAAGAACGAGTCCTGTCCGGGGTTGTCTAAGTAACGCAAGTTGTTTGGTATAACTCGTCCTAACGGGTTTAATGGCTCTGTTGGCCAATCTAAGAATCCTAAAAGAAACAAAAATAAAAGAAAAGAAATAGGTAACTAATTACTAAATATTACATATATGTACATATGTATATAATATGACTGTAATAGGTGTATTTAAGCTAAAGATAGATAATTGTTATTTATATACATTATTTACAGGCTACAAGTTTTAATCGAAACTGAAAATGACTGCTTTCGAAGAAGCAGATAAAGAAAGCACATAGAAATATTTTTTTATTTTCCTTTTACAAGTCTTAAACTAATGAAGAAAATGTCATGAAATGAAAACATACAGATAGTCAAAAGCCAAACTTTAGGTTCAAATTTCAGTGATAGTACATATAACAGAAAAAATGAAATTAAACTAACCTGTTAACGAACTAATGATATGCATCCAAATATCTGTGTGATCTGAAAACATCTAACCTCCTTGCCCAGGAGGGAAACCTGGATTGAACCTTAAGTCTGTTCTGAATAAATGCAGAATGATTATGTTGGCAATCAAATTTAAATAGCAGATAGAATGATATCAATAGTTATCGCGATCTTATAATTGCAAGAAATTACACCGAGATAAATCCCACTATAACAATATTGCATTTAAACATTCAATCGAAAATTAAAGAAAAATCTTGTAATTTGAGCTGAATATGTGATCACTCTGTTTTAATATCTAAAGCATCATATATAGACAACATTTAAAAAGGAATTATCCCAACACATAATACAGCATGAAGACTAAATCTATCAACACTTATTATCATATCGGGATAAACATAACTTAAACAAAGACACAATACACAAAGAAGCTAAAGCTATAATATGTATTTCTGTTCCATTCAAGTCTGTAAATTAATTCACCATCTTTCAGCCCCAGGCCAAGATGCCTGATTACCAAAAAATTACCAGCATTTAAGGAGTTTAGAAAAGATAAATATCTTATCTTGTGGGATAAGATTAAATCTCCAAAATGATTTGTTGATTACAAAATAGAGGGTGATAACCACTCCATATCTCACTGTATCTCTCAAAAATAAAACAAATTTCTTTCTGTTTACAAAAGATAGGTTAAATGAGTTCAGAAATAGTCCATAACATGAGATCACCACCAATTACTTGATATCCTCGAAACAAAAATGAAAATAAATAAGTTTAGATATTGTTATAACCAATAATTTACACAAATTTGAATGAAGATAAACTGGCTACAGAATCAATTTATTATGTAGCTAGTTCTATTTTAACAACAAAATCAAATTAAATCTATATAATTAAAAAAAAATGGATAAAATAAAACTAAGGCAATCAATCATATCTTACCTCTTAACTGCATGCTAAATTTAATTCACGGGATCTCAGAATTAACTATTTCTATTACACTCTCAACATTCTTTTCTATTATGTTCCCAGTTGTTTTCAAACTCTTGCCTTGCTTTTGAACAGTGGACTTTAGCTTATGATTTTCATTCGTTAGCGAGTTGATCTGAACAGTGAGGGTTTTGATTTGCGATTGCAGAATAGGTATGTCTGTATAATATTTATCGATCCAAAACAGACAAGCTTCACATCATGAATATGTGATAGCTATTTGAGAATATCGATGGTCATGTGCCAGGACGTCTCCACTGTTTCCTGTGGGTTTCTTATCAAACTTGATACCTGGAAATCCTTGACTGTGCTTCAGGCAGGGTGGCAAATTGTCTATGAAATTATAAGCTTGACCGAGATCTGGTTTGAGGCAAGGAGGGTCTTCTTGATATTAACCTACCTGCCCTTTTATTTTTAAAACCTATATCTGTGTCACTCTTAGACAGTTTGTATGAAGGCCAGTTTGTGTTCTTAGTAGAGGTGTTAGGATAGGCATTTTGTTCATGGCCATGCAATTCAAAGGTTGTCGGCTCAGCATCTATTTTCTCGGGCATAGGCATATCGGGTGTGCCCCTTTCACAGGGTTCTTCACTTAAGACAACTGTCCTGTGAGTGGCAGGAACAGGGGGCTTTTCCAGTATAGGTTTATCAACCATAGGAATCTCTACAGGGTTGGCTGTAGCAAAATAATAATAAAATAAAAAAACGTTTATCTCAACCAGAATGAAAAATATGAGAAATTTACCTCCAAAGATCGAGACATATCTCTGCAATGATCTATCTTCTAGAGAACTTCCCGTGAAGAAGATAAAACAACTCATTTCGGTTCTAGGTTTTAAAGGGTTTTGTCTAGTTCGTAGCAGTTTGCTTAGAATCCCTCCCGCAAAATCGTGTCTCTGGAAAGCAAAAATGGGATTGAACAGACTGTAACAAAAGTGAATAGACCAACTGTGGGTTTAGATGGCAGTGGTAGGAGGTAATCCCGAGATAAAACAATGGAAACAAAACTAGAAACACACCAGGGCAACCATAACACAAGCAATGGGGGTTTCAATCATGAAATTTGGGTGTTTCTGGTAATGAATGTTTTAGAGTACAGAGCAGGCCCAAGACCCTAGCTCGTAATGAGAGAACTGTTGGTTCAAAATGAAAATTGAAGCAAAGTACAGGGTACATCCCATGAGTGTTTAAATCTCATCATATGTAATGGGTGAAGTCGATTTGCAAAGGTTAGGAAAAGATGTGTTTTACCAGCCAAAAGCATATCGAAAATTTAAAATCAAAATCGATTTATCAATAATTTTAAATGAAACAAGCCTATAGTCCACTTGCCAATCGATTCTTGGTATACAAAGCCTCCAAGATAGAACTTTCAATTCAAGAACAACTCAAAATAACTATTTGATTGATATATGATAGGCTTAGAAAAATCATTAAAATGAAATAGATGTAAGCCCATTGATCTTTAAGAACCAAGCCTTGGATTATAATGCGAAATCATATTTTCATGCTTGATTCATGCTTACAGTCATGAATCAAGCATTAAAACGCAAGATAAAGTTAAAACAGGAGTAATCGAATGTATTTTTCATAACCCTACAATCACCCTCAAACATCGATATTTAGGGGATAAGGTGATGGCAGCTACAGGAATTGTCATTTGTCACTTTACAAAACACGTGCAGACCAAAGCATGAAAGGGGACTTGGTCTTAGATATCCGTCAATCCTCAACAAATTCCTAAGTGAAAAAATTTGTTGGCGGTGGTTAAAGATGCCTCAAGACCTATGGGCTCACCTCTAGAGGATAAAATACACACCTATCACTTCAGAGAAAGAACTAATTAGATGGAACGACCAAGGCACATGATCACTCATTTGGAATGCGGCCAAACAAAACAAGGGGATGGTCACTGATCATGCTTTCTGGGAACTTCAAGATGGGACCTCAACCCTCTTCTTGAGCGACTCTTGGCAACAACTACCAGCCCTGGATAAGGATCCAACTTTGAGTAATTATAAACCCCTAACGGAAGCCGCAGGTCTTTTAAAAGTGGTCGACTATTGGAATAACGAGAAAAATATAGTCACTTGGCGCAGATGGAAATATACTCACAAGGAGATAAATATCCCCCTTGAGGTAAATTTCCATCCCTTACTCGACAAGATCAATTCTAGAAATATTTTCATCCAACAGGGTGAGGACATCCTTAGGTGGGGACACTCCACTATGGGCACCTTCAACCTTAAAGAGGCTTACTTTCTTAGTGCGGATCATAATTCCCTCCCAAAAGATGTAGTTTGGAATAAAATTTGGGACGCAAAGCTATGGCCCAAGCAGTACCTTCCTCTGGCTAATGGTGCACAATAGCATCCTCACCTGGGACAATTTAACAAAAAGAGGTTTAACAGGTCCGTCTTAGTGCCCCTTGTGCTGCAATGAGGAGGAAACTCAAAATCACTTGCTCAACCTCTGCCCCTTTAGTTCACAACTCTGGGATCAATGCGCCAACATCATGAGAACCTTAGACAGAAACCGTTCCAGACTAAGGGAAACCATTGAGGGATGGAGAAACTCAATTTTTCACTCTCCCATCCTCAATCGGATTTGGCAGCTTCTCCCTGGGTTCATTCTCTGGCAGGTTTGGAAAGAAAGGAACCGACAAATCTTCAACTCCTCCTCAATGAAATAGCAAGAAATATGGTCCAAAATCCTCTCCAACATCAAAGAAACAATCAATCTTCACCATTGGACGGAACTAGATTTGTCTTTCCCTCCCAGTGAACAGATCATTCTCAATGCCTGGAAACTCTGTCTCATCCCAAGTCCTCCAACAACAACCCTTGGACACCCAACCAAGAACAGTCCCTCCCAATGGAATGCCCCACATGATGGTTATCTAAAAATCAACTTCGACGAAGCTTCCAAAGGTAATTCGGGCCCAAAAGGTTTTGGGGCTACCATTAGCAACAACAAAGGAGAGATCCTTCTCTTGACAACGGGGAACTTAGGTCATAACACCAATAATACAGCTGAGCTATGGGGTCTTCTCAAAGGACTCCAAGAAGCCATGGATCAAGGGATGAATTTCCTTATAGCAGAAGGAGACTCTAAGATCATTATCAACCTCCTCTCCCACCTCCTAAATGGCACAAATCCAGAGAGGATATCCTCGAGTTGGAGACTCATAAATGGGTTGATTAGAATAAAATTAATTCTTCAACCTCAGTGGGTAATCATCCCCTCCCACGTTCGAAGAAACGCTAATCAAGTGGCGGATAAGTTGGCAAATTACGGGGTAGAATTGAAGGAAGGAGGTTTCTGTTGTAATCCAATCTCATGTTCAAACCACCCCCTCGTTGTTGCCTGCATAACCATAGCACACAGTAAGAATAAACCCCCGGATGGGGTGTCATCGAGCATGTTGTGAACTTTGACTAGCAGGAGGACACCTGGCCTCACTCAACACCACGTCTCGCCACCGTACACCACACTCTCGCCATCCCATGACTGTATTTAACTCCATGCATTCAAGTCACAGTGTTGCGTACCCCCATTATCGCCCTCGCACAAGCCTCTTATGGCAATGGCACTCCAAGACGTAGACAAAGTTAATGTGATGGGTTGGCCTCCCAGCAAGTCCTATCACAAGGTCTGAATTCATGGGTTTTATTTCACGTTGGTTATCTCTTCCGCTCATCCTCACACCTCAACCCTAGCTCCTCGCAACTACAACCTTGGTTTTCTTCATCTTTGGTTCGTTTCCACTCTCCTGCATTTCATTTCCATACCCCCTCTCCTTTGTTTCTTCTCGATGCCAAGGCAAAGGGGAAAATCCAAGAGAGGGGTTGTGTGGTATAGCTTGCGTGGGCGCGTCTTGTGGGGGAGAGGATGAAAAAACACTCTGGACTTGCCTCAGACTACATGCCATGCCTCTACCTCGGATCTCCCTCCGTTGTTCTCCCCGTGGGAATGCAGAATGGAGTGGTTTGATAGCTTGGGAAATTCAATGGGCTTTACACCTGAGCTCAGCCCGGAAGCGTCGCCCATACTCTAGCCTCTCTCCCGCCTGCCTTCTTCATCTGCTCTCCCTAGCTCGACCAACCCCCTCACTTCTTCTGCCTCCCCCCACTATTCTTCCACCTCCCCCCACACCTCTTCCGCCTCCCCACACACTTCTTCTGCAGTTCCACCACCACCTTCACCTCCTCTTCCACCCCTGCTTTCTCCGCGGCCACAACCTTCTTGTGCTCGGTGCGATGGGTTTATGAAGTCACAGAATTCTTTGGACAACATCCAGAACTCGATCTTCTAAGTCAAGCGTGACATGGCAGAGTTGCTGAGCAGAGACAAACTCCAGGAGAGTTGTGAGGAGCGCTTGGAGACTCTCCTTTGCGCTCTCCTTCACACCACTCCAGACATAGGGCCTACAACCATGAATATTGTGCAAGATCCTCAAAAAGAACGGAAGGCAGGACCAAGCTCTAAATGACAAAGGCATTCTCAGGTTTTCTTGTTTTTTTTATGTCTTTAGACGGATTACTTCTCTTGGTTCTAGCCCTGCGAGGCACCTTAGTTTCTAGTCGTAGAATAGCAATATGTCACAGGACAATTTTTTCTCTTTTTATTGCAACTGTGAAATGTTTGAACAACTGTGAATTGTTTGGACAAGTGGCAGCATTGGTTTCCCATCTTGGCAATGCAACCACTGTCTCACTATTCACCCTAACAACTATAATGTTTTGACACCAGAAGACTTTAATACATCTCTCTAACTTACCAAAAAAATAAACTATAACCCTGAAAAATGGACTCTCACATTTTCATCAACATACATAACTCATAACCTTAGAATATTTTTCATTTTCTCATTTTTATACCCAAAAAAATTATTTTGATTAATTAATTTAAAAAATATTGTTATCTATGTAATTAACTAATTTTTAAAAATTATCACCTTTAAGTACCAAACTCATTTAAGAATATTAAAGATCGTCATGCCAAATTATATTTCTTTCAATCTCATAATATATATGTTATTGAAAAGTTAATTCACTCTTGTATGATCATGGTTTGTTAATATAAATATTTATACATATTTATAAAGATGCGCACTAAAGGTTTAATCAAAAGGAAAATTGCATAGCATCTAATCTCTACATAGGTATAAATATTAAATATTTATAAGTGAGAACATCGAATTTCATTGCTTTCAATGAATAGTTCCCCTCAAATTAGTTTAAATGAATTTTTACATATCTCATTGGATATAAATGTTTCCAAGTAAAAGCACCACATTGACAAAAGAATGGCCTCGACAAAGAGAGACAGAGACAGGTAAATCATAATGGGAAATATTATTGGTTGAAGGAAAGAAGCACATTTTGAAACGTAACAACACTATTCTAAGTTGCATGATATGTATAGATTAACATTCTAAATTGTGAGATTAACACTTTAAATTTAGTTAATTAAGAAAATTGAATCCATTATTGTAATAGTATTGTCACGCTCTATGTATTATGCTTTTGAGTTGTAAATATTTACAATGATGTATTTCTATGAGTTTACTTGGATTTATTAAATATGAGGAAAAATCAAATTTATAATTCATATATGTAGAATCATTTCTCTATTAAAAGATTAGAGATTTTACATGTTAATTAATATTATTTATTTTAAATATATTTTTAGTTTGGTAGGTTCAATTTACATAATATAATAAGATGTTGTTTAATTGTTTTACAAAATGGTTTTTATGTTAGAATCTGGCGATATAAATCTGCACAAAATTATTATTTTTTTGTTTAAAATATAATAAATTTGCACGAAATTATTATTATTTTTTGTTTAAAATCTATTTTTGAATACAAAAATGGATTCAACATGTTGAAAAACCACTGGGGAACTTAGATTATACATAAATAATCACTCAAATCTATGGATCTAAAAATTTCTCGCCAGATTTCAGGAATCACTCAAATCTACGGATCTAAAAATTTCTCCCCAGATTAGGCAAATGTTCCTGGAAAAAATTGCCGAAAAAGAGTAATTTCGTAGAACGTTTAGACTACGACATACAATGATTAGAAATTTATTTAGTTTTTTTAGATGTTCATGTGTTTTAATTTACTTCTAAATTTTTTGTAGATAAAATTTGTGTTCAAATTTTACAAATTTTATGAAGGATATGAATTGTTTTTTCCTCAGAAAAAAGTGTAATTCTTTTTCATTAGAAACCGAAACTACATTCTGAAGATACAAGGAAAACCTTGTGTTTGTGATCCATGCTGATATAAACCAACATCAACATATATTATTAAAAAACCTCAGAAAAGAGAAAAATAAATCCGAATAAGGGCATAGAGAGAGGAGCCTACCCGACAAGAGAGACGAATCGAAGGAATCCTAACACCAACATCCACCAAGCAACCGCAGAAAGAAAAGTAATCAGAAAAAGCATCAAACTCTGTCATGTAATCAAAAAAATCATCAAACTCTGTCGTGAAAGAGTAGCTTAGGCAGACCCCAAAGAAAACTCCATAGGTTGGACGGACCAAGCCAAAGCGACATACAATCCACAATAAAACCAGAACCAGGGAAAGCAAATATCTGAAGTAATCCTACACCTACAAACAACGATACACCATTAACTGCATGCCCAAGGATAGGACCTCAAAGTGTTGACCAAGACTGTACAAATCAACACTGCACACCCAAAAATAAGGACCTCAAAGCTCCTACCCAAACAACATATGTGAGACAATATCACTAGAAAAGGATGCAAAAAAACCCCGACGCTTGTTGCACAAGGACCCAGATCAAAATAGGAAGTCATAAACCCAAACCCCAGCCATACAAAAAAGCTGAAACACAACATCAACACCTTTGCGTCTGGAGAATCGCACCTCTGAATATGCATCAGGTCCTGAACGAACCAACAAACTAACAAAGAAACCAAATATGGAGACTGCCTATAGCCACCAAAAGAGTGAGAGGCCACACCCAATAAAATAAGACTATTACGCAACAGAAAATCCCCTATGACACCATATCCTCAAAGATAATAAACAAATCAAGAGAAACTTCAGGATCCTAAACAAAAACCCCATATCGCTCCAGAACAGACCCATCGTAGGTAGTGTCTAGAGTTTGCAGAAAAAAGAGCATGCACCCCAATCCAATCCAATAGATGACATCCAACGAAGCCCAATCCAATAGCTGGCATCCAACGAAACCCAGAAATGAGAGCAAAGGAGCTAAGAGGACGCCCCAAATCGATGAAAAAACCTGCAACGCAAACCTATAGAAATATTGTACTTTGTATTAATACCATACTTTGTACTTTATTAAATTTATAGGTAAATAAGTGTAGAAAATGCACACTTAACAAGGGATTTATAAAGTCCAGTTAAAATATTAAAATTTCAATTTTATAAAAAAAAAAATTTAGGTTTTAAATAATTAAAAATAAATTTCCAAATAATATAAAATTTTAGGTGGGTTTTAAATATTTTAAAAGAATTCTTAAATGTATTTTTTTTTTACTGTGTCAAATTTCATTTCAAAAAGCATTATTGGTGCCAAGCAATTGACAACGTGTATGATTATTGTTACTTCTTAGTCATTGCCAAATGGAAGTCTAGAATAATCCTGCATGTTCCACTCCAGTGAGGCCTTTGTAGTATTGGAAGATTTGAGAAGCATTAAAAATTGTAGCCATCCCTTAGTACTATACAACTCTATAGGTCTTATAGGATTAAAACCTCCCTCACCAATAATGTGCATCACTCACAAGCTTGTAGAAAGAGAATCCATTACTACCAGTTAGGCAACCTTTCTTTTTGATTTTTCTCTCAACTTCGTGTATGTTTACGCTTCTAAATTTTTAAATTGGGGTATGGTTGTGTTTTTCTTTGCAAGGGTGGGTTATAAGTTTCTCACCTTTATTATAGCGATTCAACGTAGTGTCTGGCATGTCTTTAGAAAACAACGTAAATCTATACAGTAGTAATGTTACTTGATGTGTCCCATTATGTTTATCGATGACCATGATGGTGTTGTTGAATCCCAACTTTGACACTAGTTTAAGTCCTCACGAGTAGAAGAGAATCATAGCAAGGGCCCTTGGCTCATTTAATACTAATACAATTAAGATATTTCTAATATCTTTTGGAGTAAAAAGAATATTTTTTTTTCATATGCTAAGCAAGGGAGATATTCCTAGAGATTTTAATATAGTATTTGAAAAAAATTATAAATAATTTTCATATTTAGTTTTTGAAATGAATTTGTTTGGAGTCCATTTCAACAAAAATATTGTAACGTACCCAACTCCCATGTTGGGTCATGTTATTAACAAAATCAATTTAATATTACTTTCATACCATTCAAAAAAAAAAAAAAAACATAAATATGCATAGCATGACAAAAATGACTCATGCAATTATCATTAATAATTAAAATCGTAAATGTATATGAATTGAGAATGCCCATCAACATTTAAACACACAAAACGTGAATTCAACGTAGCATTTGTGCATAGCAATAAAATAGTAAGTAAAAATAGCGATCATAAACTTATATTTATAACATTTTACACAACCGACTAGGCTCTGTTGCACCAATTCTCTCTACAATAGGCCACCCCTGAGTTAGGGTTATGAGTCCACACGGACGAAAAGGCTCCTACAACAATTCCAACTTCCCAACTATTTTCCCCATTAGTTTCCACAACCCAAGAGATGAGATTTCATTCTCTGTACTACAATCCCTCAAACAATCTCCATCACCTCCAAGGATCCAACACAGACTACCCAAGAATCTCTCAACCGAAGGCTCCAAGAAATCCAATTGCAATAGGGGTGCTCACAACAACATTTACACATGATATTTTGGGTAATTTCTCAATAGAATTCCCTCACAAGCATGGTAGCCTCATTCTCAACATAATTTTTAGCTTCAAAAAGCTATCTTCAATACCCACTATGGTTGCCTACTCTTTTCCAACAATAAACTTTGGTTTTCCTAAATTCTTGTTGTTTTTAAAAACTTCTCTCCTCTAAACTCGAATTTTCCTTTTCCCCTTCCTCCATGCATGCTCGACTCTCACACTTTCTAAACATGACTGTACTCTACCCATGCTTCAATAACAAGTTGATTTGATTCTGTCAACCGACCTCTTACATCAATGTACTTATCCCATTCTTCAATTATTTAGATGAGATATCTTCTACCAACCTCACACATGCATTCATTGATTGGTTTCTAATAAGTAAAATGGAAATTATATGTCAATGAAACATTACTTTAGGAAAATGACATGGGATTCTAGGCATGTGGGATTTCCTCTTGGACCCCCCTTTATTCCCCTCCCTTTTGGAATCATATCCCCCTATGGCTTTGTCCATGTCTGTATCGGGTCAATGATGTATTCCATTTTATTATTTCCAATGTACAATGTTTTACATATTACATCGCTTGGTCCTCAACCTTTCATCATATATACAATTATACATTTCTAATCCAAGGATTAAAACTAGGGTGTTACAATCCCCTCCCCCTTGTTTCTTTACTGTCCTTAGTGCACATCATCATACAAGTGTACATGTATACATATACACAATTTTACATCGCATTGCTTAATAATTTTGTAGTTTAATGACTCCCACAACAATTCCAACCAACAATCTCTCATTCCCCTCAATCTACACAACCCAAGGAAGTGTACCCCTTCAATACACCATAGTCCCTCAAATTGTCCCATTTCTCTTCCAAGGCTCCAACACATGCTGACTAGGAAGTCTCAGAATTGTGTCTCTAGGAATTCCAGCTACCAAAATGGAGTCTTTATGCAATTATACTCAAATGTACACTCAAATTTCCTCAAAAATATGAAAAACATTGTGGGTACTCCTCCGGTGTGGCATCCTCATGTTCCCACATGGAATATTTAGGACCATAGCAAGTCCATTGGATGTTTACCAATTAAATGGCTCAATTCCTTATCACTTTGAATTTTCGGCCAAGGATGTGCATCAGCTCCACCTGAAAGTCCCTTTTGTGCTTCACCTGGATCACAATCCAATCAATTATGTGGTTAGGGTCAGACACATACTTCTTCAATAGAGACACATGAAACACATTATGAATATGCATGGATGTAGGAAATGCAAGCATATATGAAATCGAGCCTATCCTATCTAAGACTTCAAACAACCCATAATATCTTGCTACTGACTTTGGGTAACTTCTCAATTTCAACAAGCTACTTTTAGCTTATACTTTCAAAAACACATTCTCTCCAACTCTAAATTCTTTGTGTGCCTTATCTTTGTCATCATAGCTCTTTTACCTTGTTGGCCCTTGACCAAGTTTTGTGGATTCTTGGTCATGTTTGACCTATTTTTGGGACTTCGACAGGCTGTCGAAGGCAGAGCGCAAGACGAAGCAGAGATCGTGGGATCTCGGCTCCTTTTTAGGGATTTTTGGGTTTTGGGCTTATGTAACGGATATGGGATGTCGGCCCATGGGTTTACCCATGTTTAGGCCGAGTTTTGTAATATAAATAGATTTCTAGGTGATGTAAGGAGTGTGATGCATAGAGATGCATCTAGGTGATATTGTGCTAAGTGTAAGAAAAGTCAGTTGTAAGAGGTGCTAAGTGCTACAGTTTGATCTGTGTGATCAAGAGTTGTAAGTGTTTTGTGCATCCTGTGTGAGGCTTGCAAGGATAAGTACAAGTAACTGTAAGAGACTGTGTAAGGCTTGGTGTTGTACCCTAGCTCGAAGAAGGAGGATCTAGCGGAGTGCGTGCAGATCTCTTGTCTTCTGCGGAGTAGGATTTTGATGCTATGTGCCTGTAAGAAGTTTGACCAAAGATAATAAAGAAGAGAAGAGTTGGTGGACGTAGCCCCAGGGTGGGGGTGAACCACATACATGCTATGTTGCTATGCTTTGTGTGATGTATTGATTTGTTTATGTGTTTACTTGCTTAGTGTTGTAATATAGATGAATGATAGATAGATCTGTTGATGCTTTGTGCTTAATAATATGGATGGATGTTAGATCTGACTTATGAAAGTATGATTAGTGCTTGATTATCTTAGATCTGGATGAATATGGTGATGCTCTGTAGTTTAGGGTTTATCTACGTTGTGAGTAGGATTTAACTGCGCTGTAACTAAGAACTGGATATTGATGAATGTTAACTGCTAAGTGCTTTGTTAATTGTTAGAATCACAGATCTGTGTCCCATCAAGGTTGCAGACATCCGAGTCCTACAACCACCCCTGCCTCTACCTCGGGTGAGACTTCATCTGCTTCGCAGGTGTTGCCGAAAGGGCCAATAGTTAGGGTTTTTTTGGTGTGTTGTTGTAGCATTGAACCCTGGGTCTACCCCTGTGCCAACAAATGGTTCTGTTGTCGGGACCCGAAACTGTGATTGCTGGGAACTGAGGAAAAAGGAGCTTTGTGCAAAGATTCGACTTGAAACTGTGAAAGCTCTATGCGTAGAATTGTTTCCCTAGTGCGCAACATCCTACTTAAATTTTGAATCTATGTGCTAAGAAAAGAGGTCAGATCTGAAGAAAAGAGGCAAGATCTGGACCATGAAGTATTGGATTGCCCTAGAATGATTTCTAAGCTTGAAAGCATGAGTATGAGACAAGAAAACCCTAAGGCAGATCCATAAACTAAGATTATGGTGGAGCCCCAGAAAGAATCAGAGAAAGTATTGCTATGGATGAAAGAAACCTAAATGACCACCGACATGTCAGCTTATCAGAGATCTTCAAAGAAAAAGAATACATAGAAGAAAGAATAGGAGACTTCGACATTGACTGTGTTCTGGATGAAGAAACACAGATGAACATTATGACAGAAAGAACTTGGGAAACTTTAGGAAAGCCTGCTATGATTCCTTCATTGGGAGGAATAGGATTATTCAGAGGAAAATTGATAAACCTATGTGGAAAACACACCTAGATATCTATGAGTACCAATGAAACTTCGACAAAGGAAGAATTTGAAGTTGTTAAATTTATTGAGAACAACGCCCCATTTGCTATGTTACTAGGAAAACCGTGGATTGAAAGAGATTAGGCCAGTAGAAAAGAAGAAGAAGTCTTAGAACAAAAGAAGCAAGAGTTAAAAGATTTCATGACTAGGAGGATCGCACACTTGCTCGAGGAACAAGAAAACCAAGCGAAGCTATTTAACACCGAAGACTTGGATGTTGAAGTTGCAAGAACACTATAAGACCCACAAAAGACTGGAGTACCTATTCCAGATATAGATGAAGTATTACCCCTAGTTTCTAGGAAAGAATCTCAACAACGCGAAGTTACTATGCCAAGAGGAGATAAGAATCATAATGGAAAAAGGAACACCGAGACAAAGCTCACTGGGAAAAAGTATAGAAAGCTAAGTAAGAAGAGAGCTAAGATTGAAAAGTTACAAAAGATTCCATAGGGAACTTTGCAGAAGGAAAATTTGCAAAATTGGAACTTCGTCGGGATATCAAAACACCATCACATGGCACTTCACCATGGAAAAGAAATATAGTCGTTGGGAATAGTATAACTGTTAGACCGACGACTCGAACGAATAGAAAGGAATTTATGGTTAGAAAGTTCGCCACCAGACCGTTGGGACCGCATCACAACAGACATAACTGAGTTAATGAAGACTTCTCACCCATTGCAAGAGATTTGTTGCCAAGCTATCTATTTATCCCGTCATGCCATGCACCGAGAACACTTTTGCCAACTGCGATTATCTGAGCCCGCAGAATAGTTGATTTCGCACAATGATCATCGCGCTATTGATAACCATCCCATTGCATTGACTAGTCACTCTTCGAACCCGAGCGATTTAACCACGAGCGTGTATGTCCGAAGAACTCAATGCAGTCGAAGAGTTTGTGAAGGAAGTACTCATCGACCTCATGACTGAGAGATTCGTGTCTAAAAGAGTGATGTTCGTGGGTGTACAAGCATCATCGACGAGAGGAGTGCAAGCCTCTCCATCGACTGCTCCCAGAGCCAAACCATCCCGACCATTAGTGGAAAAGAGAACCAAGCACAAAGATGACCTAGCTAATGTGAAGCTGATCCTGACCATATTGCCCGACTACATCCCGCCTCTGGTCAGCATGGTGAGTCGAGATAGCATACCAAGATATTTCGAGTACACCATGGTTACTATGTACCTCCCAAAGGGGATACACACAATTCAAGTGAAGTAGGACAAGATCACAGTGTTGAAGTTCAGCGACTTCAACCTTGGAGATCGAAAGAGCCATAGCATGCTCACCCTGTATAAATACCTGAACAAGACGAAGGGGGAGAATTCGAAGATAATCCCCCATCCATGGACGATGAACCTCGCGCAGTCCACCCTACTAAATGTAATGAAGATCCCACACTTCAGAAGGAACCAGGAAGTCAACGCCTGTGTCAAGTTTCTACTTTCATGTTACCATGGCGGCTACTTATGGCTAGACTGCCGTATTACAGTCAATCTGACATTGATCCATAGGATCACCGAATTGAGTATGCAAGGACCCGACCCAGAGGAGTTCTACCCAAGAAAAGTCGCAGATCGTGCACTAGCACAGAAGATCAAGGATACATACAATGATGTTGAGAAGGGGATGTGAAGCTACAAGGTAGCTTCCATCCAGAATGGCGCAGTGTGCCTAGCATGCCAATTGATAGTTGGGAATATAATAAGGAAGAACAGAGCCATGCATGTCATAGGATTTTTCGTTGGCCTTGTGAGAAAGTGTGTAGAAGGCCTACAGATGTACTGGGCGAAGTACCTAGTTAATCAGCTGGAACTAGACTGCCACGAAGCGCAGGATCAGGGCTACGAGTTTCACTTTAGCTGGCTCCTGATCCTCATCGCCTTTGTTTCCTGGGAGATGCTGGCAGGTGTGACCTTCCCGGATATTGAGCCATTCGAGTTGCTTGCTGCGAAGTTCAACACACTCTGGTACTCGAGTGATATGAACAAACAGTGGCAGTCGAACGCTTTTTTTTATACATACTACCTCCAACCGAAGAGAGCCATCGAAGATGAACCTCGCATGACTCCGAACACCCTACACAAGTTACGGACCCTAATGAAATTCAGTGCAGATCGACACTTCATCTATATTACAGCGCGAGCAGATGAGCATAAGGAGCAGCTTCAGTCATACTACAAACTCACGGCAGCAGACCTTGAGGAGATCACTAAGGACTGGTCCACAGAAATCCTCATCCCCGCTGACCCCGCAGATATGTCAGACCCTGAACAAGACAATCTAGAGGCCACTCATAAAGAACATAACACAACTGAAACCAACAGAAGGAAAAATACTGAGGAGGTCCAAGACTTAAGTAGCACATCAAGAAAAACTGCTTCAGAATCACCTGACCGAGGGGGTGATGAAGAAGTAGAAGAGATAAATGGCAAGGAAGCTAAACAGAAGCAAGGCGAAGTAAAACCACCTAGAGATGAGGCTAATCCTTTGAAGAAGAGGAAGGTTTCTCCCCAGA
This sequence comes from Picea mariana, assembly GCA_032191745.1. Taxonomy (NCBI): domain Eukaryota; kingdom Viridiplantae; phylum Streptophyta; class Pinopsida; order Pinales; family Pinaceae; genus Picea; species Picea mariana. The sequence continues at coordinate 57,632 of JASDQU010010836.1, read as the reverse complement.
AACCCTCTTCCCGGAAGAAATCCAGAGCCACCGTGATCAAGATGAAGACTGTCCTCACTACTGATGATTTTCACTTCATCATAACAACTCTAAATGACTCTTTGCTGGAAATAGTGGAAAAACAAGAAGCTAAGTAGGAGGAAATGTATGACAGAATTAAGGTCAAACTTCGAGGGGTACAACAGGCTCTTCAGTCAATTCGCATAGTCTCCACTGCGCCCCTGCCATCAGGAGAACCAGAGTTGGGAGATGATCCAGCCCAACTTCACCGAATAGCTGATGCGGTCGAAGCTCGCCTTTATCGCACATAAGAATAAACAAAACAAGCCACCCAGGCCTTGAAGCAAGTGAAATACGTAATCGTAGAACAACGCAGAGTTGTAGAACAAGAGAAGGTTGCTCTCGAGGCCAAGTTTGATGAAGAGAAAGCACATATGTGACAAGAAAAAGAATAGTTGCTCGCAAAGCAAATCAAAGTGAAAGAAACAGTCAAGAGAGAACTTCTCTCTATGACAGGCTTAGAGCCACAGGCAGAAGACCGAGTCACGCATCAAGTAGAACAGATCGCGAAAGCTATCCAATAGCTACAATAGAGAATAGCATATTTAGAGCTCCGCACCATGCCCGACACTCCACAGGATGTAAGGGATCAAAGAGAAGCAAATTCCCGGAGCACAGTTGAAAGAATAAAAGTCCTTGCCATGAAATGCAAGAAACTGAGTGATCGCAGTGCCTAGACGTATGAGTGACTCACTGAGAATCCAGATTTGAAGGCACTGGAGTCATAGCTCCAAGAAGTGAAGCAACAAGCAGAGACAATACAGGCGCAGTTGAAGCCCCTGCCAGCTGTCGAAAGAATGAAGCGATCCCAAGAACATCGCACCGCCCAACTGCAGGTTGACAATATTCAGAGCAGAGTTATGGAAGTGACTCAGAGGCTCCAAACTGTACAGGATGAGGCTTGACAATTGTTCATAGAGATCAAAGGTCGAGGAGCAGAACTGGAGCAAGTCGTCATTGCAGATGAACAATGCCTAGAGGGACCTGTCAATGAAGCAGTCATCTAGGAGTTGGCTGAACAATAGGTCATAGCACAACAACAAGTTGAAGCATCTCAAGCCAAGCTCTAGGCTTTTGAATCAGAGCTACCCAAATCTGAGTGACTCGGGACGATTCACGGGTGAGTGTTAGGGGCCTGTTGACCCTTGACCAAGTTTTGTGTATTCTTGGTCATGTTTGACCTATTTTTGGGACTTCAACAGGCTTTTGAAGGCAGAGCACAAGACGAAGCAAAGATTGCGGGATCTCGGACCCTTTTTAGGAATTTTTGGGTTTTAGGCTTATGTAACGAATATGGGATGTTAGCCCATGGGTTTACCCATGTTTAGGCCCAGTTTTGTAATATAAATAGATGTCTAGGTGATGTAAGGAGTGTGATGCATAGAGATGCATCTAGGTGATATTGTGCTAAGTGTTAGAGTTCGATCTATGTGATCAAGAGTTGTAAGTGTTTTGTGCATCTTGTGTGAGGCTTGCAAGGCTAAGTGCAAGTAACTGTAAGAGATTGTGTAAGGCTTGGTGTTGTACCCTAGCTCGAAGAAGGAGGATCTAACGATGTGCGTGCAGATCTCCTGTCTTCTGCGGAGTAGCATTTTGATGCTATGTGCCTGTAAGAAGCTTGACCAAAGATAATAAAGAAGAAAAGAGTTGGTGGACATAGCCCCAGGGTGGGGGTGAACCACGTACATGCTGTGTTTCTATGCTTTGTGTGATGTATTGATGTGTTTATGTGTTTACTTTCTTAGTGTTGTAATATAGATGAATGATAGATAGATCTGTTGATGCTCTGTGCTCAATAATATGGATGGATGTTAGATCTGACTTATGAAAGTATGCTTAGTGCTTGATTATCTTAGATCGGGATGAAGACGGTGATGCTCTATAGTTTAGGGTTTATCTGCACTGTGAGTAGGATTTAATTGCGTTGTAACTAAGAACTGGATATTGATGATTGTTAACTGCTAAGTGCTCTGTTAATTGTTAGAATCACAGATCTGTGTCCCAGCTAAGCTTGCATACATCTGAGTCCTGCAACCACCCCTGCCTCTACCTCAGGTGAGACTTCATCTGCTTCGCAGGTGTTGTCGAAAGGGCCGGTAGTTAGGTTTTTGTTGGTGCATTTTTGTAGCGTTGAACCCTGGGTCTGCCCCTGTGCCAACATACCTGTCCTGTGAAACCTTTAAATTCTGCCTGATATTTATCATATGTTCTTCCATTTCTTTAAGAAACTCTGGGCCCATAATCGCTCTGTCTGTTGGGTTGCCCCAACTCATTGGTGTGTTGCATTTTATACCATATAAGGCTTCAAACAAGTTCATCTTTAATGATGCTTGA
>JASDQU010010836.1:42174-54722 GCA_032191745.1 Picea mariana | reverse complement strand
GTGTGCCTAAAACGAAGATCGTATGAAAAATTTACGACCCCGGGAAGTTGATGTACTAGCTTACCCCAACAGGGCCCACTTGACTTTTGGCGCTTCATCTCCAAGGGTTAGGTTTTTGGATGTCTAGGGTTTTGGAATTCATGCTTATTGTAAAAATTCCTTCATAGCTTCATTGTAATCATCTTCTTACGAATAAGCACAGTCATCACATCTCTTCTCAGAGATAAGCTTCCACCATTCCAACAAGCTTGTTTCCTGCTGCATTTTACAGTTTCAACTTATTTCCTTATTGAATAGAAACCAATTTTACTGTATCTATGTCATTCTGTGTTAAACATATTTTAATAATCTGTATTCATTTTGTTCTCTCATAAAATCTAGATCAGTGGTATCAAAGCAGTCCTCTCCTTGTCGTTCTTAATGCATGTCCCCAAAAAGGCCAGGGTACAAAGAATTGGGTCTCATGCTTGTTTCTCTTGAGGAAAAAATATCTCACACCCAAGTGACCTCTCATGGCAGGAGAAAAGAAAGATGACGAGACAGGAGATCCTTTCAAAATGTTTCTTGAGGAAGCCTTCATGCAACAAAGGAATGCGATGATGGATTGTTTTGTCCAAATCCTTCGGCGACTACCGACATGCGATGCATCTTCCTCTAGCGGAGGCGCCAACCCATTCAAGGTAAAAATAAAATTTTATATTCCTATATTTGAAGGTCAGATAGACGCAGATGTGGTAGAAAAATGGTTGAATCTACTAGAAGGGCATTTTTTTATCAATAAATTTTTGAATAGAGAAAAGATTACTTTTGCGCTCCTCAAATTCGTTCCCCATGTCAAAGATTGGTGGGAAACTTTCTATGAGCAAAAGGAAACAGAGGAACCATCATTATTTATAGTCGTGGCCACCTGGGAATCCTTCATGGATTCTATTAAGGAGAAATACTACCCTGTCGGAAGTTATGACTACTTGTATACCAAATGGACCACACTGCGGCAAGAAAGAGACCAATCAGTGAAACTTTGGCTCTTTCTAGGTGCCTCTTAAGGGAGAGTGGACTTTGTCTAGTCTGATATCACAAATGCATGAGCCTGAGAAGCTATTTCGTGTCCTGTTGGACAGAAAAGACCTATTCTTATAGAGTTCACATATATCTTCCATACTGTGTGCACTAAGTTGGGTATCAAAGATTCAGAGTGACATATGGTGCTCTGCATAGATACATCCAGACTGAAATGGAATTTATAGAAATATCATACTTGGGCGCGACCTATCGATATGCCATCAAAATCAAGAAGAAGATCAAACAAAAGAAGCGACAATTTGGGCTTGGGAACCCCTCACAACAAAATCTAGGAAAGGGTGGCCCCAAACCACAGAACAAAGGACAAAACAAAGATGTACAGTATCAAGACAACCAGTCCAAGCCCCAAGCAAAGAAGGAAACTAGAAAGACAAAGAAAGATACTGGGAAGTGGTGCGACTTCCATAAGAGCCCTTGGAATAACACTGTTGATTGTCACTCAAAGCAGTCATTGGTGGTCGAATTAAAATCCTCTTAATCAGATGCGGGTTCTGACTCCGATTCAGAACCAAAAAGGAGAAGACAAATCATTGATGTGTAACCCAATGCCACCTTTGCTACCACCAAGCTCCAGCCTGGTGAACCAGATGAGCCAGAAGAAGACAAGCGCCTTTTCCATTCAAATATGTGGATAAAAGGAACCCCGTTGCACTTCATCATTGATAGCGGTGTTATAGCAAGATTTGTGTTACCCACAATTTTGGTCATCTAAATGGTGTATTAACAATGGTGTACTCAGGCTCCCAACAAGAAATTTCTCCTGAGAAAAGTGACATTTATCTCCTTCCAGAAAACACATTTTCAAATAGAGTTTGCAAGCTGCTTATAGCCTAGGGTGTGAGAATGACCCATTCTCGCGGGCCACCTTCAACTAGGGTGTGAACTTCTCACACTCTGCTCTATACCTAGGGTGCGAACTTGTTGTCAAGCTTGGAAAAAGATGAAGTCTCGATGGTTATAGAAGGGAATCTTCTAGAAAATGGGTTGGCATTTGAATGGTTATCATTTTACTGGCTACCCTGATTTGGTGGGATCATTCTCATCTATGTAACCATATCATCCTCATCTATATATTGAAAGGATTCTCATGGAAAAGGTTAAGAAAGATTAATTGAAGAATTGGTGAAGGGATTGTGTGAAGAACCCAACTTGAACAGGAGCTTGGAGACTCTAGCAAGTCTATCAAGAGGAATTGGATCTTCTTCATGCAAGGATCGAGCAAGTGTGTGTGTTGGAACCAAGAGTCCTTGAAAGGAAGCTTGCGACATCAAGGCGATCAGGTTGTATCTTCTACTTTCGATTAATATGATACAACGGCATGCCCTTTTCCCATAAAGTCATTCTTACTTTATTGTGTAATTCCTTGATCATACGCATAAGTTTACGATTGAATACATTTTGTTGTCTTCACTTTGCTTGGTTTGTGTTGTCTTGGTCTTGACCTCATGAGAGCACTAGAGCGAAGCTGGAGCAACAGAGACCCTAGGAAGCGATACAAAGGTATGTCACTTGTTCCTCCTTACTAGCTATTTCAATGGTCGTAACTTAGGGAAAGAGTCATGTCCTATCCTGTTTTGTTCTAGATCCAGGTGGATCTAGGGAGATCTGTTAATGTCCGCACCTACTGATTAGTCCGATAAAAAAATTGGCAACTCCACTAGGGATGCAACCCATTTCTTCGTGGTTTTTGGTGTTTTTCCTTGGCCATTTTCTCTTTCCTTACCTTTCTCTATTTTTATCAATCTCTAAGTCTTCAGGACACCCTGATAGACTCCCTGGGTCCAGAAGTCCCTTCAAATTTTTTGTCTTTTTCCAAAATTTTGCCTAGTTTCAGGCCCTCTCGCATTGAAACCCAAAGTGGTCTGTGAGAACCCCTTGAGTTCGCACTCTGCATTTAAGTCTAGTGCGAGGTTCTCGCACCTTGCTCAAAGGTAACCTGCGAGAATGGTCCATTCTTGCACTGTGTATTACTGATAGCCTGCGAACCCTCTTTAAAAAAATTGGATTTAAAGTTTTTGCATGCTCAGATGCCTAGATTAGTATAGGTGTTTGAAAAGAACTTCTTGGACCATTGGTTGATGTTTTCTTGACTTCGGATTTTGTGCACGACCAGTCTTCAGAAATCAAAGGCTCTCCCCATCCATCTTTTTCTCAACTCTCATCTCTTGACTTTTCTTAGCAAGGATATACTCTTTGATCCTGGAATCTGAGTACTTGTTTGGTTAGGAGCTGGTGATCGGTTTGACAATTGGGATTATTTGTCTTTCTCATTTGCTCATTATTTGGAAGATCATTGTTCTCATGCAATTGAAAAGACTAGTCTTGTCTATTTGTCATTTTTGTTTCCATTGAAAGATTGGTTTGGGTTTTTGTTAATTGCTTGTTCATCAGTTATTGGTTTTCCTTACTTTCGCCACCATGGTGTAGATCCTTTTTGAAAAGTGAAAAACATTTTTCTTTTAAAAGCATTTTTCATTTTTGAAAATATTGAAAATCAATTGTTGAAATTTTTGAAAAAGAACAAATAGAGAATTGTCAGTGTTGCGTGATTCGTTGAGATTACATTTTAAAGAAAATTGTGTATCGTAGTTCAAGATTTTTCCAGAACACTTCTCTTTCCCTCCCATACATAGGATTCATCGAACGAAAAGTGATATATTTCATTCTTATCTGTGGATTGTTGGGTTAGAGTCTCACACAACATCAGTTTCATCTCTGTTTCCTTTGAGTAACAACAGCCCTTAATAACATTGCGTAATTTTAAAATTTAACTAGTAACTCTTTTCTAGGGCTCTATTACACCAGCAATTAGCTAGGCTAGCGCTTTGGAATAGGCAGAGAGATACACTCTCCAAAGCACAAAACACAAAATAACATCTTGTGTTAAGGAGTGTCAAATTCCATTTACAACATTTTGTCCTGGGAAGCCCTTCTCACACAAGGGTCAAACCCGAGGTCGCATTGATATTGATAGAGTTACTCACCCTACTTTGTTGATATCGGTGTAGATATTGCACATATTATGGGGGTCACTTGGAGGTATACCCACAATGATGAGTGGAAGCCTCTCGAGTTGATTTTGGGCTAGATAACCTGCCCTTCCGTGTGGATCGGGCTGTCAACTGTTCCCCCTGGCTTTATTGTTGTCAGTGGTAACCTTAGTGGCCTATCTTATTAGGGTCTTACACAAGGTGACTGTGAAGGGGTAAGTCTTCACGGTACCTGGAATCCATGTTGGCCAAACTCACTCGGGCTCCTTGGAGGGTATACCCACGATTATGTGTGGGAGCTTGCACCAGGGTGTAAGTTCGTTAAGTAGGTCGTCAACGTAACTTTTCCACCCTAGCCCAGCCCCTTCTTGTCTCGTTGTTGCGATGTTGGATTTCATCACCAACTAGTGACTTCAAAATTAGAAGGTCTTGTTTGCTTGGTATTGTTTCCTATATTTTGTTTACTAGCGCGTGTTGTTTGTTTACCCAAGTTGACCATAGGTTTTCTCTTTGTAAGTTTGTAACTCATTCACAATAGACCCTTCATGTCGTTCACGTAGAATGCAGGGCTTACCTCCAGAAAACATGGAAGGTTCCCAACCCCTACCTACAAGCTCAACTGAGGGCTCTCCTCAACAGAGTGAAGTCCAAGATGTTACCACTCCACAAGTGGAAAGAACTGACTCTATAGAACGTTTCCGAATTACCAATACTCGAGAGGACTTTCGACTTCACCTCGATTCTAAGAGATGTATTATGCGAGTGAATTATTCCGGAGACTTAGCTGTGTTGTCTTCTGGATCACCGACTGGACCCTTTCCAGGACCTGAAGGCCAAGATCCTTTTTGGTCTGCTGGAATTTTTAGACGGGATCTCTTTGGTGCAGGATCAGGTGTTGAAATCATCGTCTCACCTGTGTTCCCCGAAACCTCTAACCCAGACGCAATACCTTCTACTACTGCTTATTATTTTCCTGGTACATAAGCTCTGCAATTCGACCACATCTTGACCGTCCCTATAGAAATGGTCCATTACACAGACACTACGAGTATTCACACCAGGATTACAGTGGCTAGTCAAGCCCCCATCGTCACACTGCTCTCACCTAGTGTCACCCCAACACTTCCACCTAGATACCATGTGTTGAATTCTTCTATTCCCAGTCCTACAAAAACCCCATCCGAAACTCCTGGTGGTCCCTCTTCTTCTGGGCACTCTCCTCCCAGCTTCATTTCGACACTTCCTCAACCCCCTTTAGGAGGACCTTTTTCATCCTCTACCAGCATCACTAATCCTAGTGGCACTATTCCGTCGTTCACACCAAATTACCAGCTTCCTGTTGGTGGACAATTTCACCAAGGAGGTTTGACTCAACCCCCCCTTGTAGGGAAAATCCCAATTGGGACACAACCCCCGATTGGAGGACAACCCCCACCGACCCCACCCTACGGACAAAACATACCTCCATCCTTGGCCCAGTATTGGAACCATATAATACAACATAATCCTCAATCGACTCAGGGGCAACAAATTCTAGCTACATCCATTATACCCCATAGTATAGGCCAACCATATCCAGGTACATCCAATCCTATTTGGGGCTCGAATGATCAAACTCACGTCCCTATTCAAGGATACAATCCCGTGAGCTACTTTCCTCCACAACAACCACCAAATCTGCTTGGGTTTTCACATTATATGCAGATTGCTTATGGTCCCACTAGTTTGCCGACGGGGCTCCCTCCCCAAATCCACCAGTACCCACATGTGAATAGACAGTTACCCTTCTTGGCCACTTTGGATCTCCTGGATCTGTTAAGGATTTTAAATGATCCAATTCGTCACTCTCCCAAATGGCCTGCTATACCAACCAAGCTACCATCGTACATCCCTAAATTCGATGGCAAAGCGGAAGAGGACCCGAACAATCATGTCATGACCTTTCACCTCTGGTGCTCATCCAACTCCTTGATGGATGACTCTATTTGTTTACATCTTTTTCAAAGGACTCTCACAGGTTCTGCTATGAAGTGCTATATATAATTACCACGAGGTTTCTTCACTGACTTCAACACCCTAGCTATGGCCTTCCTCACCCACTACCAGTTACCAATCCGTTATGAAATGGGGACCGATATTTTGAGTTCTTTCAAACAAACCAAAGCCACTCATACATCCGATCACATTCATGAATGGCAAAGGAGACGACGTCTCATCAAACTCGAACTTCCCGATCAATTGTTGGTAGAGTGGTTCAAAAAATCATTTGTGAATGACATTGCTCATGACGTCACCATGGGTGGAGTTGTCACAGAATAACAATCCATAATTCATGCTCAATATCTTGACCTCGTTTACTCACAAATAGGTACTCTTTATGACTTACTCCCTGATGCACCTCTTCCTTCTACTTCTGCCACTTCAACTACTCCAGCTGCCTCTCATGTAGCCGATGGTGTGATTGGAACTTTCCATGCCCAACCACATCCTGCCTCAAGCACCAACCCCAAACTTGCTTCTTCTAATGTTCAAAATGCTCCATCTCCTACCCCTCCCACTGGCAAGACTTCTGAGGTAAATGCAGTTCAATCTACCCCAGCCGGTAAAAACAAATCCAGAAAAGGAAAGGGTAAGAATAAGGAGGAAAAAAATACTTTACAAGCAGAGAAAACCAAAACTCCCCCTGTTGATGATAGGGATAAGTGCAAACCTCGATACCCTTGTCTTATCTGTGGTGATGATCACTACACAAAGGATTGTCCACGATGCGCCGAGGTCACTAAGTTCCTTCAAGGAGCCCTGAAACCACCTACTTTGGCCATTCTGTCCCAACCCTTCCCCTCTCAACAACATGCCCAATTGGTCATTCAGGACCAACCTTCCCCTTATACTACGTCCTATGTATTGATGTGTACTTGCGATTCAAAGAAGAATGACACTGCACTCACCACTCGAGCCAAGGATTATTCTCCCTCTAAAGAGAAGGTTGATGATCTACCTCCTTCATTGGTACAACCCTCTCCTGCGACTCCACCTACCAAAGGTCCTCTTCATATTGAATGACCAAGCCTTGACACAGTTCTTCGACCCCCTCCAAAGGGTTTCGTTCGGAAATCGGCTTTCAATCCTGATGCTCGGGCTACCCAGAACTACAACATTATTGAAGATCTGGCCCAAGAACCTTCTGTGATGGCATCCCTCAAAGTCCTTCAAAGTTGTCCTACACAACGGAAGGCACTATTGAAAGCTATCGGTGGAATCGACCTGACAGACACAAATTTAATAATTTTTGACTTGGAACATCACATTCCACGGTTACCCCCTCAACTTGCATTCCAAATCCAAGTGATTGTCTCTGATAAAAACATTTGTAGAACCGTCATCGACGAGGGTGCCTCGACATGTGTCATGTCTGTTACCTACTGGAAAGCCATCGACTCTTCCTCTTTGAATAAATCCCAGAACACTCTCAAAGCCTTCAATGGCTCCGGTTTTAAGCCTTACAGTGTCCTTCCTTCATTTCCAATCACGCTAGAAGGCAAAACGGTCCAAGTCAAAATGGAAGTATTTGACGCTCCTCTCGATTACAATATTCTGCTTGGCCGTAGCTGGATCGATTCCATGCGCGCAGTCGTGTTGACTCTTTTTCATGTTGTACGTTTTCCACATCAAGGAAAGGTAGTCACCATCGACCAATTAGCCTTATTTAACTTGAATACGCGCACTGGTAGCATACCGTTCATCGCTAAAACCCCACTAGGTTATGAGAACATCAGTGTAGGCCTTCTCAAAGACTCTTCGTTAATGGGTACTTTCCCCATTCCACCGCCTGATGTTCCAAGCTCGTCTGTTGCTTCAATCAACATGATCTCCACCTCAATTCATGGAACCCCTGTGTCTCACGTTCCATGGATGGTACCTGACCCTGGTGATCATCTTCTTACGGTGACGAAATGCCGTTAAGTCTGGTCGAATTTGCCTATCAGGCCATTCAATCGACAACCCCTTCTACCTCCTCTCTTGGTGAGTTATCTCCAGATCCTTTCCATGTCATCTTTCCCACAGACGAGATCATCATGTCTGTCATGGAAGACACCCCTTGAGACGATGGACATCACCGTTCCATCCTCTTCTTGGAGAAACATACCATCGAGAACTACCAACGGATATCGACCTAGTCGACCGTTGTCATCATTTCAACCGTTCCTAAGTCCACACACAATGTGTTTTCTGAAGAGAACTTAAGAAATATCTCACCCACTATTCCCCTTGACATATCCATCAAACCTGGAATTTTCGAAAATGTGCATATTGGAGCTTCGTGTTCCCTTGACGAATTTTTCACATACATGTCACTTTTCAAAGATTTTCATGACATCTTCGCCTGGAGCTACGAAGAAATGCCGAGTATCAACCCCGACATTGTGATACATGAGATCAAGACATACCCCGACGCTAAACTTGTCTAGCAACGCCTTCATCCAGTTCACCCACGTAAAGCGGCTGCTATCAAGCTTGAAGTCGAGAAACTTCTCAAAGTCAACTTTATTTACCTGGTGGCCCTCACTGACTGGGTTTCCAATCTTGTCCCAATCGACAAGAAGCAAGGCACAATCCACATATGCATTGATTATAGGGATATCAATAAAGGTTGTCCTAAGGACAACTTTCCTACCACCTTTTTCGATCATATTGTTGACGATTGCACCGGAAGAGAAATCTTCTCTCTGATGGATGGTTTCTCCATATATAATCAAATCAATATTGTTCCCGAGGATCAACAGAAAACTGCTTTTATTTGTCCTTGGGGCACTTTTTCCTATCGGAAACTTCTTTTCGGTCTCAAGAATGCTGGCGCAAATTTTCAACGTGCTATGTCTTATGCCTTCCATGATATCAAGAACATTGTGCAACCATATCTTGATGAATTACCCGCTCATTCCATGCATCGAGTCGATCATCCAATCCACCTCTGACCCATTTTCGTCTGGTGTCAGTTTTACCATATACGCTTGAATCCTCACAAGTGTGTTTTTTGCGTGGAATCTGACCGACTTCTAGGTTTTATTGTTTTGCATCAAGGGATCAGGGTAGATCCTTTAAAGGTCAAGGTGATCCTTAATCTCCCTCCTCCTTCTACACTTCTCCAGTTACAAAGTTTGCAAGGGAAAGCAAACTTTCTTCGTCGTTTCATCCCGAACTACGCCGAGATAACTCGTGGATTTACACGACTACTCAAAAAGGGGTCTGAGTTCATATGGGATACCATCACAAACAAAGCCTTCGAATCTTTGAAACTGTCCCTAACACGTGCTCCGCTTCTCTTCCCCCTCAATTATAGTCGTGATTATTTCCTCTACCTCGTACCCTCAGATTACACCATTGGTATGGTTCTCGTCCAAGAGGATGATTCTCATGACGAGCATGTTATCTATTACTTGTGTCGAATTCTAATGCCTACTGAAACCAAGTATTTACATGTCGAAAAAATGGCCTTGGCATCCATCCAAGAAGTTCAACGCTTTCGGCACTATATCCTCTCTCGCAAGACTACAGTGATTTTTAACTGCAACCCTATGCAACACATTCTCACACATCAATTGCTAGGGGGAAAATACTCCAAATGGATCGTGATACTCCAGGAGTTTGACTTGGAATTCGAACGATCCAAGTCCAAGAAGTCCTTAGTGTTTGCCGAGTTGATATGCGACTTTCCCCACTCTGAAATGGAAAATGTAGCAGCTGATTCATTACCTAATGAATCCCTTTTTCTTATTAGTTTTGATGATCTTTGGCATGGTGATATCATCATATATCTCAAAACCCAAACTTTCCATCCCACTTTGTCCAATACTGACCGACGTCGAATACGCTACCAAGCCCATCAATATATTATCCTTGGGGATACTCTTTATCACTGTGGGATTGACTCCATTTTTCGACGCTGCCTCACATTTGATGAAGCCAAGAAAGCCTTAAATGAATGCCATTCTGGAGCATGTGGTGGTCATATGTCTGGGTATGCTACTGCCCAGAAGATCTTACGAGCAGGGTATTTTTGGCCTTCTTTATTTAACGATTGCATAATCACCGTCCAAAAATGCCACGCTTGCCAGACCTACAATCAGAAGATATGGTCACATCCCGCTCCTCTTCACCCTGTGGTCTCCATTGGTCCCTTTGAGAAATGGAGCATTGATTTCATGACATGTCACCCCCACTCGGTCGGGGGGCATGGATACATTATTGTAGATGTAGATTATTTTACGAAATGGGCAAAGGCGATGCCGACATTTGACAATACTAGAAAGACCGCAACATTATTCATTTTTAATCACATCATAGCTCGTTTTGGTATTCCTCAGACTATCGTCACTGATCATGGTAGCCACTTTAGAAACTTCATGATGTTCAAACTCACTGAAAATTTTGGTCTTCTCCATGAAAACTCAACGCCCTATTACCCACAAGCCAACGACCAAGTCGAAGCAATTAACAAAGTTCTCATAACCATGCTCCGATGAATGATAGGGATTCACAAAATAAGTTGGCACACAATGTTTTTTTCAGCATTGTGGACCTACAGGACATCCATTAAGTCCACTACTGGGTTTACACCTTTCCGTTTAGTCTATGTTTTGGAAGCCATTCTCCCGATCGAATGCGAGATACCCTCTTTAAAACTAGTTGTTGAACTCCTACCAAACACTTCCGTTGAGGAAGAACATCTATTGTATCTTATACGATTAGAAGAAACTCGTCGCGATGCTACCCTAGTCATAGAAGCCCAGAATAAATGTGTCAAGGCCCAATACGACAAACATGTCAAGCCTCACGTTTTCTCCGAAGGAGATCTGGTTCTCCTCTACGAACAAGATCAAGATATGCTAGGAGCTGGAAAATTTGAAGCCATGTGGCGAGGTCCTTATATCGTTAGACGAGTTTTGGAAAAAGGAGCTTACAAGTTAGTAGATTATGATGGTATCCCTTTGAGTGAACCCAGAAATGGGTTGTGCTTGAAGAAGTACTATGCATAAGATCACTTGTGCACGAGTACCTGTATTTTTATTGTATCATACTTCTTGTGTGTTATTGTAGTTTGCTTTTGTCATTATCTGGTCTCTGCCCTTATGTGACATTGTGTTTGATTTCCATATGTCGGAGTCTTTGCTACCCCACATTGGCTTCACTGATGGCTCTAGCCGTAGTACTCAGAACCTTGCTTCCGCTACATGGGCAATTTATGCCCCTACAAATGAACTTGTCTCTTTACGAGGTGTGTGCCTCGACCGTGTGACCAACAATATTGCAGAGTATAACACCGTTATCAAATTTTTGATTGATGTTATCTCACTCGGTATCTGTCACTTGGTTGTGCGACTTGATTCACAACTCGTAGTACTATAGTTAAGTAATGTCTATGCTATTCAAAGTCCTAATTTGTTATGGGTGTATTTGCAAATTCGCCTCTTGGAACGTTATTTGATTATATTGAAAATCAACATATTCCTAGATGTCTAAATACATTAACTGATGCATTAGCTAACTGGTATTAGACAGACATTTGGGTCATTTATAAATCAATCACATCAACTTTCACACAACACAAGATCAACCGGTAGAAGTTGTATGTATATATAACGATCAAAAAGTTTTTTACAAAAAAGCTCTGTCTGAGGACCCAAATTTCAAAATCTAAAGCTCATATCTTCTACAAAGAGATGTCATGGATGACATCCACGGTAACACATGAATGCCCTGGCAACCCTACAAAGCAGTCGGCCAATGGACTCTGACACGCCCACCGTATGACGCTGATAACGTCATGGAACCTCTCCAAGAGGCATGTCTAGAATGTCTGCTGTCAAACCCTCTAAATTTTGTTCCACTGCATCATAATCTTCAGCGTCCCATTGTGGCACTGGAGCCACCTCTCCTCATCAATGAATAGGAGAAGTACCAGGTGGTCAATAAGGCCCCACGTCTATGTCATTAAAAAAGAAGTTTTGTAATTAGATCTTGGACGAACATAAAAACATTTGCATATGATAAAATTCACAAAAAAAAAACATTGAAAAAGTAAAAAATGTAGACTTCTTACCAAGTTCCCCCCACTAAGCACCCTCGGGCAGGGCCAAGTCTAGATATCCTCAGAAGTCCAACCTGGCATAGGCATAATCATCGACCATCAACATCTGTGGTTGCAACTAGTCGAAGAAGGCATCATTGTATTTGATGATTGGTCCAGCTACGTGCCGGGCCATGAGCTGACACCACCTCAACATTCTTGGATCCTTTGAAGCTAGTAAACCCCACTCAACCTGCAACCCCAGCAAGGGAACCCTCTCAAGAAATAAGGACACCAACAATGACCCATACCTGAATTGCTTCAGGTTTCCTTGCCTGCATTCAGTCAACTGCCTCTTCATGCTATGAAGGACTGTGTCTGCCCAGTTAAAAACCTGAGGCTCAGTA
>JASDQU010010836.1:18535-41971 GCA_032191745.1 Picea mariana | reverse complement strand
AGTCAGGCTCGCATGGTACCCATGTTGTGACAATCCTTTCAAGAAGTAAATGTCCTTGATATCCAAGTACAATGTGTGGACCCCTATGTGGAATACTTGTTGGTCCGCGTCCCACATATGCATAAGGCACTCCAACAGTCTGACTTGGGCCCTCATACTCGGGATACAAAATAATTTCAAGAGACCACAATCTCGCAAAGAGGCAACGGTGCCCAGGTTATTCCCAGAAATAGAATCATCTTCTTCATGCTCTCTTTCATGCCATTCCAGAACCATGGTGATAGCCAAATGTCTACATAAGACACATAAGAAGAAGGTCAGGAACTCTCTTCAACACTTGGTAACTTTTTCATTGAGCAAACTTCAAAGAATTTTTTCACTTTGCGGTTCTCGCAGGTGCCCTTTAGGCACAATGCGAGGTTATTGCAGGTGCCTTTGGGGCCACCTGCAAGAATGATGCATTCTCGCAAGTCCCATGTGGCTAGCCTTCGAGAATGGCTGAGCGTAATTTTAACCCCTAAAACAAACTCAAAAACATGAATTTTACCAATGAAAATGAAAAATTGAACCATGAAAGGATAGAAGACAAGGAGCTTACCTCAATGCCAGAGACGGTTCATCGAATGGATGCTCTTACCTCCCGCAATCAAGCGTCGAAATTCAAGGGCAAAAGAGGGGTTTTGGGCTAAAATATTGGCAAAGTTACAATGACTATGGTAAAAATAACTTTTACCCACTTATATTCACTTTTACCATTTTTTAGTGGTTTTTATAATTGTTTTATTTATTAAACCTAATGCCTAATACCCTTATGAGTGAGACTTTTGCAGACGTAACGACCTCGACATTAATACAGAGGGATACAGATATTTTTTCTCTTTTTCATCACATGTTTTGATTTCTTTTTATGGTTTTTGCACAAAACCTTGAGCTTGGTCTTTGTCCGTTCTCATGCTCGAAAATACATGAGAACGCGATCGAGCACACTTTTATCACTTTTTCGGGCTCAACAAGGTTATACAAAAAAGGAACCCCCCTGGAGTCCTCTTTAAGCTCTTTTCAGACTCTCTAAACATGAAAAGATTGTCAAGCAACCTTGCTATTTTCATGCTCATTAAAGTATTTGAAGAAAGCGTCTATTGGGCGATAATTTATCTCTTTTTCGGTCTCACCAGACTATTTTATGAAAAAGGAAC
Organism: Picea mariana; assembly: GCA_032191745.1. Taxonomy (NCBI): domain Eukaryota; kingdom Viridiplantae; phylum Streptophyta; class Pinopsida; order Pinales; family Pinaceae; genus Picea; species Picea mariana. The sequence goes on along the minus strand of JASDQU010010836.1, from coordinate 40,775 downwards.
TGAGAGATTCCTCTTTTAAGTGTTTTTCCAGACTCTATAATCATGAAAAACCTTCGAGTTTTCTATCTTTGGACTCGTTAAACAAACATCGATTGACCCGTAATGGGACCGAACCACTCCTTCCTAGGGTTCGTTAAACATACTCCGAAGGACTCATCCAAAGGATGAGCTTACATCAACAAGCATATGTTATCCTCCTCAAGCTTGCGTAAAAATAAAGAGGTACTCGCCAGAAATGGTGGGGGGAAATTTGGGAAAGGGATGTGTTTTCATATTCATATTATTGGCAGTAAGTGTCGCTCTTGAACATGACACCCCCCTATTCATTATTTGAAGCCGGTTTGGGAAATCCATTTGTCTCTCATTCGATTTGCTACAAGGTCATACCTTGCGTCGTGTCTGAGTCAATGCTACCAAATCATTGGTCGTTTCATTCATATGTTCAAGAGAAGTCCATTCAAAACCTCTATTGAGTTAGCCATATGCAGTTATCCATTCTCTCCGTGTCGGCCTTCCCTGTGTCCAGTCCAACTTGCATTATACTCTATTTCACCTTCAAAATATGATACTCATTTTGTTTCATTGATGGGGGATACATCAAGGCCCAAGGCCCTCCTGTGACGAGTTTTGTTCCATCGACTCCAACTCATTATCTGAAAACAAGACTTAGAAGTTCTTTGGTACCTTGGAACTTGCATGCCTCAATGGCAGGTTTCCTCGCTTTCGACAGTGGGTTTTCATCGTTGACCCCTGATCGAGAGATTCCGTTGGATGTTTGATCTCAACTCATTTATTCACATCCGGTGGATTGTACTAGTGTACCTTGGGAGTCATTGACATTAATGGTGATTTCCCTCGCACTTGTTAATGGTTTCATCAATGACCAGTAATTAAGTGGTTTCTACCATGTTCGACTTCAACACATGTAATTACATGGTTAGATTCGTACTTTCGGGTGATGGGATTGAAGACCCTGGATCTCATCTCTTTGATCCAGGTTGCGATGGGATAGGTATAATTTGCTGACACATAGATCCACTTTGTATGTCTCATGGCTATGTCGTCTCAATTTGAATTTTCTTGCATAGATCCACAGTGTATTCCTGGCGGCTATGCGATATTTTGACGGCATGGATCCATAGTGTATGATTGGTGGCCATGACTTATGTTTATAGTGTCATATGTCCATGATATGAGTATGGGAATGACTTCCTCAGAACTAGTATGATATTCTGTAGATGCTTGGTTGTTTGCAGGTTTCTGATTAGGTGTGCTCCTGGTTTCCGACACACACATGCAGTTTACAAAGTATTTCGACTGTCACTGATTCCGGCCTCAATGATTTTGGTCATCTAGATGGTGTATTGACAATGGTGTACTCAGGCTCCCAATAAGAACTTTCTCCTGAGAAAAGTGACATTTATCTCCTTCCAGAAAACACATTTTCAAATAGAGTTCACAGGCTTCTTATAGCCTAGGGTGCGAGAATGACCCATTCTTGTAAGCCACCTTCAGCTAGGGTGCAAACTTCTCGCACTGTGCTCTATACCTAGGGTGCGAACTTGTTCTCAAGCTTGGAAAAAAATGAAGTCTCGATGGTTCTAGAAGGGAATCTTCTAGAAAATGGGTTGGCATTTGAATGGTTATCATTTTACTAGCTTCCCTGATTTGGTGGGATCATTCTCATCCATGTAACCATCTCATACTCTTCTATATATTGAAAGGATTCTCATGGAAAAGGTTAAGAAATATTAATTGGAGAATTGGTGAAGGAATTGTGTGAAGAACCCAGCTTGAACAGGATCTTGGAGACTCTAGCAAGTCTATCAAGAGGAATTGGATATTCTTCATGCAAGGATCGAGCAAGTGTGTGTGTTGGAACCAAGAGTCACCGAAAGGAAGCTTGCGACATCAAGGCGATCAAGTTGTATCTTCTACTTTTGATTAATACGATACAGCGGCATGCCCTTTTCCCATAAAGTCATTCGTACTTTATTGTGTAATTCCTTGATCATACGCATAAGTTGACGATTGAATACATTTTGTTGTCTTCACTTTGGTTGGTTTGTGTTGTCTTGGTCTTGACCTCACGAGAGCACCGAAGCAAAGCAGGAGCAACAAATACCCTAGGAAGCGATACAAAGGTATGTCACTTGTTCCTCCTTACTAGCTATTTCAATGGTCGTAACTTAGGGAAAGAGTCATGTCCTGTCCTATTTTGTTCTAGATCTAGGTGGATCTAGGGAGATATGTTAGTTTCCGCACCTACCGATTAGTCCGATAATAATTTGCCTCACCCTATGCAAATTTTCTTAGAAGGCCTTGTTCCATTTCCCTATGCAGACTTGAAGTCCCCTTTTGCAAATCCCAAAGCTAAAAACATTATTTTTCTACATATATGTGCCCTATATATTATATAACATGTGTATACGTAGGATGAACCACTATAACCCATGTACATTGGGTTTTGTGCCCAAAATTAAAAAATGGTGTCGGGTTTCCACGTCACGTCACGAGATCCATGATCCTTGACCTTCCATATAATGGAAACGTTCTAACTTGACCCTTCAGTTCCACTTGAAGGCTATATATGGGCCAAATTTGAGCAATGGAAAAAGGGAGAAGAAGTCAACTTTGAGAGCAAATTTACTCTGGAGAAATTATTCACTTCATATTGAGTCTGCATCCCTTTATCCTTTTAATTCTGAACACATTGTTCATCCCCCAAGCTCTTCCCTACATGATTGAGAACCTCATTGTTTCTCTTATATGAGCTTGCCTTTGGTGGAGGATTGAAGTGGTGGAGGTCCAACTGGAAGGGACTTAGTTTCTCGGTTCTGAATCGTGCTGACATAGAAGTTTGTAATTCATTCACTTATGTTAATAGAAATACTATTTTCTCGTCCAATTAATATCTTGCAAATATTTGAATTGTCCAATTAATATGCTATTGAATGTGCTAACATTATATATTATCACCATATGTTTTCATTTCTTGGTTGGTGAGGACAAGTTGCAAGTGTATTTATTTGAGTCAAGTGCTCAATGGTGGACTTCATCGAACATCTGAATGAGGTAGGCCTTTTATATTGTCTTGCTAGCATATTTGTTTATATAGCATATCTGAGATTAGAGTTGATTTTCCAGTCATTTCCGTCTGTTAAGGTTTACCCCTAGCCATAGAGATATTTTTCTCATAACAGAATTGACGACCATACTGGGGAGAGAATCTTGTTTTCAGGGTTTGAAGTGTTTTTCTCCTTTGATTGCTCTCATTTATATTGAGTTTCTTGTCATCTAACTACTTGACATCCTATGTTCATTCCGAGTTTGAGTTTCTTAGACTTCTCCTTAAATTGGTTGTCTTTTAAAACATATATGTGGTTTTTTACCTGACATTCGCGTACATACACGTGTTGTCCATCTTCAAGAGGCGTATATACACGATTTTCCCCTGAACAATCACGTACATCACCCTTTGTTCCTTGGTTGCGGGGTTTTATGTTTGCTGGGTAAGTTTTGATGGTTGTTGAGTCTTCTTGGGTCTCTATTATGACTATTAAGTGTTTGTGGAATGATAAGAAACCTTTCTTTGGTTGAATTTTTGGGTGGTGCCTTTCTCATCATCCTTTTCATTTGATTGTCCTTGCATATTGGGTTAGGTTTTTGCTTCTTGATATCCTACTTGGTTTGTATCTGTTTACATATAGTAGAATTTTTGTATCAAGCTGTTGTTCATTCCTTGCATTTTCATTCTTTAATATTGAAAATACAAAGATATTAGGCATTTTGCATTGTTGGCATTTGATCTTTTGGGTTCTTATCATTGATCTTGGTACATGTAAAGAGTGATTGCATCTTATTTGTAATTGCAGAATTAAATTGAAAATTGCATTTTGAAAAGCATATCATTTATTGGGAATTGAAGTTAGGACTTTGCATTGTATTCATATTCATTTATTTTACTTGATGAGTCATAACATCACTAGTTTCACAACCACACCTTTTTTGAGTAAGCAAGGCCACTAAAAGAAATGTTGATAATTTAAAATTGATTAGTAACGATTTTATTTTCTAGGGTGCACAAACTAGCTTACAATTTAGTGCCTTGGAATAGGATTTTGTGAGTAAACTTCTCCAAGGCTATTAAATCAACATATGTGTATGACTAAGGGAGTGGTAAAATACATTGTATAATTGGTGGCGTCAGGAGGCTCCTCTTACACCGGAGTTAAATATGAGGTTGTGTGAGGTTGGTTGAAGGGATATCCCCCCGATACCTTCTTAGCGTCAAATATATTTCTAGGGATCTATTCGTATATGGGGATCTTTCTAGTACCTTTACCTTTGTGAAAGGCGTTGCTGTCGAGGTTTCGGGATTTGTTACCCTACCCACACGGGGAACCTGACTTACAACTATTCACCTACGCGTTAGTTATATCATGGTTTCTTATTTGCTTGAAATAGGTACCACATAGGTTACTTGTAGGGGTTATTCTGCAGGTACCCTAGGTTAGATAAGGGTCAGACAACACACAACCTTTATGGAGGATTACCTCTCCTGGGGGATCTGACCGACTATTTTTTAATCCCACAAGAGCCCTTATAACTAATTCTGATACCTCCGATCTTTAGTAGGGAGTCTCAAGCCCCTCTTGGGCGAGGCATACCTACTTTAGGGAGGGAGGCCCCTTTTAGCCTCTCTATCCTGTTTGTGTACATATTAGACTTTTGTTTTATTTTGGTGTTCTCTTTGATTACTAGTTGACCTTAGGATTTTTTTTTTTATATCTCAAGTCTTGAGTCATCGTGGAGCCATACCAGCTTCCCCACAGGTCTCACTGCTTGTTACAATTACCACCACATTTTGAGTCTTTTTCTTCTAAAAGGTGTAAAATTATCAAATGTAGTACACACACCTCCACTTATCATACTTGTGATCATACAAGTATGAATACTAAAATGAGTCAGAAAGACACTAGGAGTCCTTCAACGCCCATACCTACTATAGTTAATGGTACCCATTTGACACCTTTAACCACAATGGTTGTAGTGTCAGAGGTTCAAATCATCACCTCTTCCCGTCCTATAGTGAATAATAAACCTATAGCCATGAACCCTTTTGGGTATCTTTGTCACTCGTAGGGATATAATGTTCAATCCATCCCTTTGGCCTCTAGTCCTTTTTCTTATGGTATGCCGAATTTCACATCACAATTTTCAATCTCCATCCCAGTGGCTAGTCCAAATACTAGTAATGGACTTGGGGGCATAAATCCTCCATATACTCCTTTCTCTTTTGGTGGTACCCATGTCACGCAAATGACTCCTACAGTTAGAGGCTTTCCTCCTTTTAACCCCAGGTCCAATCCTATTCCTAATGCTTCTAGATGGAGTAACCAACCCGGCGGACAAGATACTACTTACAATCTGTCCTTTACACCCACCTCCTCTGTACTGATTCTGACCAACATGTTTGGCATGATGAATCCACCTTTATCCTTCAGATTCACAACCGGAGGAGGTCAGTTTCATACCTTGGGAAACCCCCAACCTAGAGCCAATCTGGTTGGGGGCATTTTTTAAAACCCTCATCAGAACATTCCTACTGGAATGGTGCCCAACCAACCCCTCATGAATCATTTTGGAGGAGGGTCTTACAATCCCAAACAAGGACATGGTGCTTACAAAAACCCTGGATGGGATGTGATTCCCCAACAACAATCTTTCCAGGGAGCTTGGGGCCAGATGTCGCAACCCTGTCTTCCTTTTCTGGCCATGCTCAATTTTCCAAACTTGTCTAATTTAATGAATGATCCTATGTGTCATGATCCGACATGGCCCCTTGGCCCAAAAAAGCTTCCTTCAGATATTCCAAAATTCAAAGGCAAGAATGGTGAGGATCTTGTTGATCATGTCACTACTTTTCACCTTTGGTTCTCTTCAAATTCCCTTAACGATGATAATATTTAGTTAAGATTGTTTCAATGCACCCTCACATGGGTCACTACAAAATGGTATATAGAGCTACCAAGGGGGTCATACAGAACCTTTATTCAGATGGTCTTAGTCTTCCTCAACCACTTCCAGTTGTCGTTTCATTATGATGTTGGCTTAGAACTTCTATCGACCTTACGCCAGGACAAATCCACTCATATCTCATATCACATCTAGGAGTCGTGTAGAAAGAAGAGGTTGATCAAGCCCTGCATACCCCCAAAATTCCTATTGGAGTGGTTCCTCATGAAGTCTCTACTACCTTATATTTCGAAGGATGTTTCTACATATGGGGTTACATCTGAGGAAGAAGTGATTTTTAAATCCCAACAGTTAGATCTTATATATGCTCAGTCTGGGATGTTATATGAGATTCTTCCAGATGCACCTAGGTCAAACTATGACCCTAGACAAAATCTCGGGCCTCATGCTGATGGGATTGTAGGCTCCGTCAATGAAAAATCCACAGACTTGGTGACAAGCCATTTGAAAGAGTTGTATCTAAACTAGTATGTAGGAGGGACAACTTCATCTGTGTCCTCCAATCCCACTTAATTGGTGGATGTACATTCTGTGCAATCATCAACCTATTAGCACTGAGAGTTACCCTCAGATTACAGAAGGATAATCCCAATACCCATCAGGTTACATGTCACAATGAATAATTTTAAAGAGTTCAAATGGGTCAGACTCAAGATAATATCGTTTTAACTCGGAAAACTGGACTAGCATGCACAATAAATTAAGGTCTTGATAAACTTCAGTCAGTAAGTTGTAGTAAAGGTGAGCAGAAAGAAGATTTGATGAGGAAAATGTAGTGGTCTACTATGGACATCGGGTCTTCAAGCAACCTGAGGAGGAAAAACTTCAAACACAAGATCCTCTTGGATTCAAAGTTTCAAGAAACTGAAGAACACTATAAAAATATTGTAATCAAATGTACATCACAATACAGCTATAACAATCCATGTGAATCCTTCAATCATGGACACTTCAGTATCAGAGGTAAATAATATGGAGAAGAAGCTAACTTATATTAATTAAGAAGTCTCAAATCAAGTTACATAACCAAAGAACGAGTGTGTTTCATCAAAACATTACAATGCGGGAGCCTCGCTCAACCATCCGACCATAACAAAATATCAAAATACATACTTATACTTAGACTGACTACAACCACCATAGGAGTGATCGAGTCATGCATTCAAGGCTTGACTTCTATGTCTTCTCTGCAGACTGTGCATGCAGTATTCTGTCAGACGTGAGCTCTTTCATCTGGACGTTCTCTATTAGACTGTGAATGCAGTTCTCTATCGGACGCGAGCTCAGACCTACCGGTCCTTTCTGGATTTCCATTTATGTGGCGAGACGAGGTTTCAACCACCTCCCTCTCTTTTATTAACTAACTTAATCGGGATCAAGACGAGCAGAGTCAACTCGACACCTGTATCTTTGATGTAATTTTGTAGGGAACACTGGCAGGCGAACATGGACGCTGATGATGATGAGTTGGCGAGGTGCTTGGTGCAAATTCATAGGCTACAATGAGTAAATGGTGGACATGTGGAAGGTTGTGGTTGGTGGTGTCTGGGAATACGTGAGCGCCAACCTATAGGAGATGAAGTGTAAAGGCATGAGGGTGATGTGGTGAAGGGAAAGGATGGGGTGGTAGAGAGATGTGGTAGGTAGTAGAGGTGACAAGGGGAAATGAAAAATGGTGGTGGAGATGACATGGAGTGCAAGTGGAAGACATATTTTAGAAGGTGAGAGGAGGAGAAATGACAGTGGGGAAGGGACAGGCATGTGTTCGGGTGAGTGGAGGACATGTGTTAGTGGGAGCGTAGGCGGTATGGGAAAGAGATCTAGCGGTTAGCTCAGAGGGCAGGTAGGTGGTAAGAAGTAAAGCATGGGGGGGTCTAAGTTGTTGTGGAGGTGACACGATAGTGGGGGGCCTGTGTCAGAAAACCACCAACTCGGAACCCCCCCTCCCCACCGTTAAAGGAAGAAAGGTCATGGGGGTCTGATATTGGATGTGGAGCATAGATCTGAGCATGCCATGCTTAGACGCTGAGAACTGTGTGCTCTTTATCACAATGCACCAAAACTACCAAGCCATCAAAAACTTAGGATAAAACCAAATGTGGGTCATGCTAAGACCCCTTTCCTGCATTTTTTCACCAAGGGGTTATTTCCTAAGGGAAAAACACAATTTTATCAAAAACTTGTGCTAACACAACCAACCCAAATGGTAACTAGCAACCAGGAGGGAATAAAAAGAAAGGACATAATAATAATTATAAGAGTGGGAAAAATAATAATAAACCCAAGGAAAATAGTAATAATGAGAATTCGAATAATAAGGCTCGTGAGGGAAAGAAAGAGAGGCAGAAGGTGAAGTTTCCCTGCAAGATTTGTACAGACGACTGCCTTACCCATTTATGCCCCAAACTTTCAGAAGCTGTGAGGCTTTTATCTCTACCTCCTGTTGTGATGACTAATCCTTTTCCACATAATCATCACATGGCCTCGAGCTCCTTGAATGTCAAAAATGTGGCGAGTGGGAGTCAAAACCCACCATTGCAAGATGGTGACCGTTTATGTATCAATATGGTCAAATTTGAGGTTAATGTAGCCACTCGGTATCGCAATTGCATTTCTCCACAGACTGTTCTTGGTCTAGAGTCTCGCCCTCCTCCAAAGATTCCCTTACAAATTGAAAAACTAGATCCCCTACCTTGTATTTCGAAAGGAGTACTCAAGCGCTCTACCCACAATCATAGTGGTAGATCCACCCAAAATTACTCTATTGTTGACGATCTGGGTCAAACCCCTTGTGCGATGTCGGCTCTGGAGGTAATCCAGACATGTCCTTCACATAGGAATGATTTTCTATCTGCATTAGGATCTCTAGATCCTTGTGGCTCAAAAGTGATCAAGTTTGATGTCATATATGTGAAGCATCGCTTTCCTTACAATGTGGCATTCCAAATCCATGTGGGTTACTCAAAGTATACCATCAAGTGTACTATTTTTTATTAAGGTGCTGCAACATGTGTGATGTCCCTGATCTATTGGAAATCCCTCGGCTCTCCAACCCTTTCGTAGTCTCTGACCATATTGAATTCTTTTGACGGTCGTTCCTTCCAGCCGCACGATATTATTCCTACCTTTCTGGTCCAGTTAGGTGGGAAGATAATAGAGGTAGATGTCGAGGTGGTTGATGTGCCCCTCAATTATAACTTGTTACTAGGATGCAATTGGACTTATGCTATGACTGCAATTGTGTCTTCCATCTTCTGCACTCTTTGTTTTCCTCACGATGGGAAGATTGTGATGATCGACCAGTTTTCCTTTTTGTACGCTAGCCCCAATGTATTTGTTGGACCATCAATCCCTGTGATCGACAATTCTCAGTCAAAAACTGAGAATATTTGTGTTAGAATGTATTCATCCCTTATGGGTACATTCAACTTCATGGCACCAGTTCATCATATATACGCCATGTCCAGTAGGCCTATTTCATTAGAGAGGTCTATTCCTTTCCTCACTTCCTATTTTAACAATCCTTGGACCCTACCTTCCTCAACTGTGTCTTGTGAAGGTTAGTCACATAATGGAATTTCCATGCGACTATCAGAAACAGAGGTTGTGTATCAAGTTGTTCTTGACTCTTTCATCTATCTGGATCCTGTTACCTCGCAGATGGATGAGGAGGATCTTGTTCTAGATCCCATGGGCCACTTCATCATCTTGTTCACGTGACTGCCTCGATGAGACTTCAACTTTGGATGAAGCTACCATAAAAGCCATGAATGGTTCTGACAGGCCATGGGATGATATGCATCATCGCTCTTATTTTCTCCCAAATCTTTCTAGAATCGAGCAAGATGATTTAGATCTACTTTGAGCGAGATAGTCGTTCATGTTGTAGTTCCACTTGATACGGATGACATTTATGATGAAGGAAACATGGAAACTATCTCTCCTACCGTCACGATCGATATCTCTCGTACCCCTGGAAAGGTTGAAAACGTATATATCGGTGTGGATTGTTCATCAGAAGAAATTATGATCTACAACGAGCTCTTCAAGGAATTCCAAGATGTATTCACTTGGTCATATGAAGAGATGCCAGGAATCGACCCTCGAATTGTCAAACATGAGATTAAAACTTACTCGGATGCCAAGCCTATTCAACAACATCTTAGAGCTATCAATCCTAGGAATTCTCCTGCTATTAAGGCAGAGGTAGAAAAGATGCTTAATGTTGGATTTATCTACCCTATTCCCTTGACTGAATGGGTATCCAATCCTGTTCCTATGAAAAAAAGCAAGGAACCATCCGCGTATGCATGGATTTTCATGACCTTAACAAGGCCTATCCCAAAGACAACTTCTCGATACCCTTCATCGATCATATTCTCGATGAGTGTGCGGTAAGTGAAGTTTTTTATTTCATGGATGGATTTTTAGGGTATAACCAAACTCAGATTAAACCGGAGGACTAACATAAGACATAATTTATTTTCCCTTGGAGTAATTTCACATAGCGGAAGATGCCTTTCGGCCTTAAAAATGTCGGAGAAACCTTCCAAATTGCTATGACCTTCTCATTTCACGATCTCAAGCATATAGTCGAATCCTATCTTGATGATCTTGCTGCTCACTCTCATAAGAGAGTGGATCACCATAAGCACCTTCAGATAGTCTTTGAGAGATGTCACCATTATCACATCCGTTTGAATCCTCATAAATGCATCTTTTACATTAGGTTAGGTCAACTTCTAGGATTTTTAGTTTCTGAGATTGGGATCATGGTAAATTCGTTAAAAGTTGAGGCAATACTTCTATTTCCTCCCCTACGCACTATTCGTCAACTTCAAGGTTTATAGGGGAAAGCTAACTTTTTACAACGATTTATAGTGAACTATGCCAATATTACTAAGGGTTTCATGTGTCTATTGAATAAGGACACCCCTTTTATCTAGGATGAGCGAGCCCATGAATCCTTCGATGCTTTGAAGAAAGCCTTGGTATCGATGCCTCTGATGAAGTCTCCAGACTATGGTAGATATTACTTTCTTTATGTCGCCGCGTCCAAAGAGACAATTGGTATTTTTTTGGTTAAGGAGGATGATGAGCCCCATGAGAACGTCATTTACTTTCTTAGTCAAAACTTAGTCAGCCCTAAACTCAAGTATTCTCATGTTGAAAAGATAGCTTTGGCTGTTGTTCATGTAGTCCAATGATTACAAAACTATGTATTGCTTTGAAAAACTATTGTGGTTGTTGATGTCAATCCATTTCAATACATCCTTACTAGGCATATCATAGGGGGAAAGTACAATAAATGGATTGTCATTCTACAAGAGTTCGATCTCGATTTCTCTTTTGTGAAGTCCAAAAAATCACTAGTTATTGCAAAGTTAATATCCGACTTCCCTCGATTAGATGAGGATGTTATTCATGTTGATTCATTTTTGTATGAACACATTTTCCTTGTCTCATCGTCAGACCCCTGGTATGGAGATATTGTTCTCTATCTTCAAACTTTGAAGTTCCCTCAGCATCTCTCGCGAGATGACTGACGATGTATATGATACCAAGATAAGAAATATATTATCATCGGTGACACTCTGTATCGTCGAGGAATAAAAAATATCTTTCGTCATTGTTTGACTCATGAAGAATCTGAGTTTGTTCTAAATGAATGACATAGTGGGGCTTGTGGTGGTCATATATTCGGGCTTGCGACAGCCTAGAAAATTTTGCTAGCTGATTATTTTTGGCCATCTATCTTTAAAGATTGTGTCGAAGTGGTTAAGAAGTGTCGCCCCTACTAAGTGTTCACTTGAAAAATGCGCTCGCATCCAACCCCTCTCCATCTAGTCATTACCATTGGTCCTTTCACCAAGTGGGGGGTGGAATTTGTGGATTGCAACCCAACTTCGGTTAGGGGGCATCAACACATTATCATGGTCGTAGACTACTGTACTAAGTGGGTTGGGGCCATTCATACAGTTAAATTTGATGGAAATAATGTTGCCTTCTTCGTATTCAATCAAATTATAGCTAGGTTCAAAATCCTGAGTGAGATTTTCACTGATCGTGGAAGTTACCACTTTCATAATGAAATGATGGAAGAAATAACATCTAAATCGGGGTTTAATCATGGTCATTATTCCCCTTACTACCCCCAAGAAAATGGACAATTAGAGGCCGTGAACAAGTCTCTAAAGACCATTTTGCAGAAAATTGTCAGCGAGAGAAAATATGACTAGCATATCATGCTTTATCCAACACTTTGGGCATACTGAACCTCAGTTAAGACTTCCACCGATTTTTCTCCTTTCCAGTTAATGCATGGTGTGGAGTCAATCTTACCTATTGAATGAGAAATCCCTTCACTTAGATTGGCAGTTGCGCTCCTACCTAACACTTTCGATCTCGAACAATGCCTCATACACCTAGAGAGTCTAGATGAGCAACGTCGAGATGCCTCTACAACTATCGAAGCGAATAAAAGACGTTTCAAGGTCCAATACGATAAGTCGGTCTATCCTTGGTAGTATGCTGAGGGATACTTGGTCCTTCTATATGATCAATCCAAAGAACCATTGGGGGCAGGCAAGTTCAAACCCATGTGGCACGATCCCTATATTGTGTGATGTGTCTTAGAAAAAGAAGCCTGTGAATTAGAATATTATGAAGGGAACATGTTGGCTGAGCCCAGGAATGTGATCTATTTGAAAATATATTACACTTGAGCCCCAAGCTTGGGTGTAACTCTTTGTATACTAATGTATTTTAGTGTATATATTTTTTCCCTTTGTTTTTATCTTCAACTTGCTTATCAAGTTTTCCCTTGGTTGGAAGATGTAAAAAAAATCTTCAGTCTACTTAGGATTATTAGACGGGGCCAATTTTCATACACGGAACTTGGCTTCCTCCGCTTGGGTTTCTAACTCACCCGAGGGTCTATTGGTGTCTTCAGGTGGCTTTTTTCCTAGGGCCATCCATGAATAATGTGGTCAAATATAGTTTCATTATAGAAATTTTACGTGATGCCATTTCACATGGTATTCGCTCATTAGAAGTTCACCTGGACCCCCAGTTAGTAGTATGTTGGTTGAACGATAGTTACCATGTGCATGACCCTACTCTACTCCGACGATTCCTACGATACGAATTTTGGAATGACAGTTTGATTTTATTACTTATCATCACATACCTAGAAGTTTTAATTATGTATCCGATGCATATGCTAATTTTGTTTTTTATTGGCATTTGTCACATAACTAAAGAAAAGAAAACATTTTCATCAATGTACACATTGTAACATAAGTAAAGCTGAATATCCATGTTTTTATATATATTTTAAAAAATATGATGTTTAGTACAAAATTGGGGCTAAAACCCTCGATATACATATACAGTTGATCATACAATAGTCACGACATCTACGCTTGTGGCACTAGATGAGTGTCATGATAGTAGACTATGGTAATTGTGAGACACCGAAAGAGTTGTACCCAAGAACGGGGCACACTTACCACCTGTCATTGCATAGCATCCGACAAATCCTCCACTTGAACCATGGGAATCCTGTATGTCAAATGAGATAGGTTCCCCTACACATTTTGAAGCACTCTATATGTGTCCCCTCCCATTGCCTCATCTCCATGGTGCCTTCGTCGATGTCATGGAAGTCCGTTTGGCCATCATGGACCTACATCTGCGTCACATACATGTTTAGTTAGTACTTAATATCATTCAAAAATATTTTTGTTTTCTTATACAAAAATACAAAAAAATCAAATATTAAAAAATTGTGACATACCTATGTCTCCGTAGCTGGAAACTGGTGGTAATGACATGTTTGGATCTCCTCTGAAGTCAATCCCTACGTAAGGGTATTCATCCAAATCTATCACCTAACGACTCTACCATAAGAAAAAGTCATAGTTGTAGGGTGTTGTCACCCTACCACCCCCCTGTCGCCTCATCACGTCGGTCCATCGTTCCATGGCTGGATCGCAAGGTCCACGCAGAATAATATCAACTCTAGGCCCCAATCCTAGAAACCTCTCGAATAAAAAACTACAAAGGATAGAAGTGAACCCGAAATTCCTCTTTCTAACTAGTTTGCAGTCTATTAGCTAGTTCTTTATATTGGCCAGTAGTGAGGTGCACCAGTCATACACCGTGGTTCACAATAAATCCACTGAATAGAACATAAGTGGCCTCAATTCTTGGTGCAAAGTGGCCTACCCTATGATTTGTGTCAATACCAGGACAACAATCTTGAGGCTCAGATTGTTGATCTCTCTGATTGGGAGTTGACACCCTACCTTCTCAGTCCCTGCAATGCAATGAGTGGCTATGTAATCCTCGATATTCATTCCAATCCCAGCTCCCCACGATTTTAGCTTGACCACCTCACCCCGACCTGACAATCCCGTCAAGAAGTAGATGTCCTCGACTTCAATCCTTATTGGTTATCCATCAAGGTTGAAGGTCTCACTATTTGGATCCCAGTAGTTCACAAGAATCTGAAGCAATCTCACTTGAGCCCTCATACCTTTGAGAGCCCAAAAATTGTATATCCCACATCTTTTCAAGGCCATTTGAGCCCGTAGATCTCTCTCCACTACAACATCCACCTCTTCATTCTCTCTTTCTCTCCACTCTAGCACCATCCTGCAAGAGTCAAACCATTTTTTGAGTTAGAAACCTTTAAAAAGATTTATCCATGGACATATATGTGAGTTGTAGTGTACACAGTTGCATATAGGGTTGCTTATACACTGGTTTTTTTTCAAACAATCATGTTTAAGTATGTGTATATGCAACCCGATGAATTGTATCTCGTGTACACCTTAGTTTTCAAGTTGCGCCCTAAATAACTTAAAAAATGAGGCCTAATTACAAATTTTAATCCACTGAAAATAAATAGGAGAGAAAGATGAATTACCTGGTCCAAACGGTCGTCGATTTCGTCACTCGTAGCTCCCGCAATCACCAGTTGAAATTCAGAGGCAATTTGGTCCAAAACGAACTATTTGGATAAAAAATACAAATGGTATAGTAAAATTGTTTTTTTTTACTATTTATAGAAAAATTTTACCCACTTTGCATAGTTTCGTACAATATTTTTTCCCAATGGACTAATACGACAGTGGATGGAGTTGGTTTTTGTAGTTTTATCCAGGGATGCTTGCGGTTTTCAGTGCCATGTCGCCCGTTCGTAACTTTGGACAAGTATTTTCGTTACCGATCATATATGATAGGTATCCAATCCATCATGCACACTTGCATTATCCTATGACTGCAGCTCATATGCCTTAGTATGAACCCATTTCATAACGACACAAAACCTTCCATCTGTAACTAGAAGTGTCATTATCGAATGGTAGAGACTTACCAAACATGGGTACCCGAGTTAGATTCCCTGCTTCATTCGGTGCCCATGCAGATATTTTTGTCTGTAGGACCGGGAGTCCCTTATAGATAATACATGAATTTATGTTTGAACCTCATTTCTCACTCATAAACATGCTGAAATATACCTAGAGGACTCCCAACGAGTCTTATTTAAGCTCTTTTCCAACTCTAGCAAAAAAAAAAAAGATTACCGAGTGAACTTGTCTCTTTCACACTTGTAAATTGGATTTGAAAGGATGTCTATTTGGTGCAATTTTATCCCTTTTTCAAACCAAGTATACTAAGATTACGAAAAAGGACATTTTTTGGCGTTAAGTTGTAATTGCATCTCATTCTCCTACTTGCAGTATTGAGCCTAGCATCAATTCTCTCTTTTGCATTATAAGTCTTTCACCTCAACAGTTTGCATCATCAACCAAGCAGAGCCTTGTTTATATCCTTTGCAGCTTGACACCCTATACCCAAGAGGAAAAATTCCCCCGATTTTCCATCTCCTGCATGCACCTCCTTTCATTGAGCATAGGTATGTTCCACTGCTGGAACTAGATTGCTTACTTGTGACACTTGTTTCCTCCTCTGTATCATAACATTCATTTGACTATGAAAAAACAAAAAAATATGGGTGGGAAATGAATATTATCTTATATTAGCAGCAGTCGTGTCGCCTTTGAACAGAGCACAAAATTTTTGAGTCCACTTGTCATCAGAATTTTTGGTTTAGCATGACCTTAGGAAGCTGAGCTTGCTACAGAGAGTTTATTCCCCTGACTGGTTACTCTTCCAGTCCCTATGGAGATTTTGATTGATGCCTCCTGCATCTCAAAGTTTCATCATTGAGTCTATGCTACCAGAGTCTTCCATATGTCTCATGCTCTTGTTCAAAGGATTTCTATCAACCTGTGTCAACCATTCCTCAGAAATCTTGACTTTGCATGTCAGCCATACCCTCAATTTGTCTCAGAATCGCATGAAGTTGTAGTGATATTTCACACCCTGGTCCTACTTTCCTCATTGGCAGGTAACCTTGAAGCCAACATTCAACATTTCATTATTGGTCGTTGACTAGGTGGTTTCCCTTGTGTTTTACGATAAGAAATATATTCACACATTGGGATTCATGCAATGTCTTGGATTCCATTAGACTTATTGGTGGTTTCCTTGCCTTTGTCAGTAGTTTTCCTTATTGGTTGTTATTTAGAGGGTCTTTTTCATGTACCTTTTGCATATGGCACACGCGAAAGATGCACAAGGTCGTTGGTTCGTGAACATGTTCTTCATCTAATTTCCTCCAAATTATCAAGCTCCTTCTTTGTACCTAGTGATGAATGATGAGAGATGCCTCAATTCTCTCCTTTCAACGAGTCTCCTTCCATCGACTTCAACTCATATATTCTAGAGATGGAACCTAGAGTCCTATGAGTAACTAGAGGCTTGCAGTCATTAGTGGTAGGTTCTCTTGCCATCGACAATTGGGAATACATCAATGTCTCCTGATCGATGGATTCTTTAAGTGTTGAAACCCAACACCCTTATTCACACTTGTAAGAATGTACTCAGTGCCTTGATACCTACTTTCATTATCGGTAGGTTGTCTCACATTTGTTAATGGTATACCTTAACGACCGGTAATCAAATGAAGTATCATTGTTTTCAACCTCAACTCCTTTATTCACATGATGTAGACTTGAACCTTTGGCAGATTGTGTAGAAGACTTGAAGACATTGGTTCATAGTCGTAGCTTTCCTAAGTTGTTGCTATCTTTCATTGGACCAGTACCTATGTGACTTCAGTGATCATGGGAGATCAAATTGTACTCCATTGTATACATATATCTTCAGATTGATTTTGAGACTAGTTTTACTGGGCCTTGTACATGACTATGAAATCCTTTGGCATGTAACCTCCTTTGTATTGCCTACTCATGGCCATGAACAACTGTTTGGTATATTTTCACATGGATCTGCAATGTAATTCAAATTGGTATCCATGTGTGCAAAGTGAGTACAGATTGTAATGAGCAACTAGTTCTTCCAGTTGGGTCTCCATTACTCCACTTCTGGGCATTATAATTTATTTAGGACATCACATATACTCCTCTGACCTCACACATTAGGGGGCATCTATTATAGAAATATTTGCCTCACCCTATGCAAATTTTCTCAAAAGGCCTTGTTCCATTTCCCTTTGTAGCCTTGAAGTCCCTTTTTGCAAATCCCAGAGCCAACAACATTATTTTTCCACATATGCATGCCCTATCTATTATACAACATGCATATACACAGGTTGCACCACTACAACCCGCATACATCAGGTTTTGTGCCGAAAATTAAAAAATGGTGTCGGGTTTCCATGTCAAATCATGAGATCCATGATCTTTGACCTTCCATATACTGGAAACATTTTGAATCGGCCTTTCAGTTCCACTTGAAGGCTATAAATGGGCCAAATTCGAGCTATGGAAAAGGGGAGAAGAATTCAACTTTGAGAGAAAATTTACTCTGGAGAAATTATTCACTTCATATTGAGTTTGCATCCCTTTATCCTTTTAAGTCCGAACACATTGTTCAGCCCCCAAGCTCTTCCCTACATGATTGAGAACCTCATTGTCTCTCTTATATGAGATTGCCTTCTATGGAGGATTTAAGTGGTGGAGGCCCAACTGGAAGGGACTTAGTTTCTCGTTTCCGAACCGTGCTGACACAGAATTTTGTAATTCATTCACTTTTGTTGATTACATTTTAATAGAATTACTCTTTTCTCATCCAATTAATATCTTACAAATATTTTAATTGTTATTCCATGGGCGTATTTATTATGAATGTTGATAGATTATGCTATTGAATGTGCTAACATTATATATTATCACCATATCCTTTTGTTTCTTGGTTGTTGAGGACAAGTTATAGGTGTATTTCTTTGAGTCAAGTGTTCAACGATGGAATTATTTGAATGCCTGGATGGGGTAGGCATTTTATCTTGTCTTGCTACCATATTTGTTTATATAGAATATCTGAGATTAGAGTTGATTTTTGCAATCATTTCCATTTGTTGTGGTTTACCCCTAGCCATAGAGATATTTTCCTCGTAACAAGTGGTAGCCAGAAAAATCTCATCCTAGTAGAGGTCGTCAAGCAACTAGCCCTACCAACAACACCACACCCGCAACCCTACACCATTGGATGGCTTCGCCAAGGAAGCGATCTCTGCGTCAGCCAACAGTGCCGACTATCATACGACATCAAGCCCTTCANTAATGTTCTTTTGGGATAACCTTATTTATGGAAACTTCATGATGTATATGTGTCTAGGCCTCGTAGTGTTATTATTACTTTGAACAAGAAATTGTACAGGATACCCGAGGCAGTCCCACCTAGTTTTATTTCCTTGATCTCTACCAAGCAATGTAGGAAGGTCATCTCTCAAACCGAGAAATTTTTCTTCTTTATGATTCACTCTCAGAGTGAGCGAAACATCACAACCACATCTAGGGACTCTGCAGTCGATCTCTCTACACAACATAAGAAATTGGATAAGGTCATGGAAGAATACTCAGATATCTTTTCCTCTCCTATCGGGGTACCTCTGCACTACCAGGTCAAGCATCTGATCAATATGACCCCAGGTGCACTGCTACCCAATGAGCCAGTCTATCGCCACTCTCTATTAGAAAATGAGGAGATCAAGAGGTAGATCCAAGAACTGCTCCACAAGGGGCACATCTGTCCCAGATCATTGCCTTGTCGGAGCCCAATCGTGTTGGTGCAGAAGAAAGATGGGACCTGGCGACTCTACATTGATTACCAGTCCTTGAATAAAATCACAGTCCGAATCCGGTACCCAATTCTCCAAATTGATGACCTCCTTGATCAGCTCACAGGGGACAAATACTTCAATAATATTGATCTGAAGTATTTCTACCACCAGGTCCCAATAGAATAGATAGATGTATGGAAGACTGCTTTCAAGTCAAAAGAAGGTCTTTTTGAATGGTTGATCATGCCCTTTGGTTTGAAAAATGATCCAACAAATTTTATGAGGATGATGGAAGATATCTTGTGACCTTTCACCAATACTTTTGTAGTGGTATATCTGGATGACATCCTCATATACAACAAGACTTGGGAAGAACATTTGCAGCATAGTCAACAAGTTCTACACATCCTATGGCAGCACAAGCTATATGAAAACTTGTAAAAATGCTCCTTTGACATGGACATGGTCCATTAATTAGGCTACATCATTGATCATCATGGTGTGCATGTGGATCCAATCAATATCCAAGTCATTAGTGACTAGAAAAACCCAACCACACTCACTGAGCTTCAGAGCTTCTTGGGCATTGTCAATTTCTATCTCAGGTTCATGTTGGGATTCTCTCATGTCGCATGGGCCCTCAACCAAGTAACCAGGGGTGGCGGTAAGGAAAAATTTATGTGGGGCATCTCCCAACAACAAGCCTTCGATGATTTGAAGCAACGCTTGTGCTCATCCCCAATACTTTCATTATTGGAACTGCAACATCCCTTTGAGATCGAGAAAAATGCTTTAGACTATGTTGTGGGCACCATTCTCACTCAACACAGCCACCTCGTGGCATATCATAGTGAAATACTATCAGATGTTGTACGTAAGTAGCCTACTTACGAAAAAGAAATGTACTCCATTGTGCAAGCATGCCGCCAATGGAGACATTACATTCTTGGAAAGAGAGCGTCATCGACACTGATCACAAGCCACTACAGTTCATGCAGACCCAAGAAAAATTGCAAAATGACCACCATCAAAAGTGATCCACATACTTCAACAATTCCACCTCAACATCAAGTATAAAACAGAAAGTACCAACCGAGTTGTTGATTGCCTTAGCTGACCTCCAGACATGACACTCACAATGGTGCTAGACTCTTGCGTCCATGAGACCTCTGGATGGCCCCACCTCTGTGAGACAGACCTTGACTTCTCCACCACCTACCAAATGTTGGGCACAAACTCAGTGGTCGTTAATTTCCATATTTAGGATGGGATGTTTGTCATATGGTCAATCTATGTGTTCCATCAAGCGAGCGTGCAAAGCTGATTTGGAATCTCACTACAGTCGGGTGGCAGGACAATTTGGCGTCGAAAATACAGTGGCAGTGCTGCAGAAACATTTCTATTGGCTGAAACTTTGAGAGGATGTTAGAAATTATATCAAGTCCTACACCTTTTGCGCTATTTACAAACTGACCACTAAGAAATAGGGCATGTACACCCCTCTTCCTACTCCTGACAGGTCATGGGATGTTAAGAACCAAACATCAATATAGCATAGAAAAACCTCAGAAAATGTACTCAACGCCTTGAAAAAGAGATAATTTCAGATAATAGGCCTCTTTGAGGGGACAACCTCCTTTTACCCCACTTAAATGTTCAAGTGCAAGATGATTCAAAATGAAAATGTCTCCTTGGTATATATAGGAGACTAGGAGGTATAATTACAACTAATGGCCTAAAGCCGACATAAATAAAATAACATTACTAATATATTATGCCCCAATTAAGGGGTAATGAGCCAATATTAGGGCTTAACATGCCCCTCCCCTTGAGACAAGTGTTGTCTGCAACACTTGAGTAACTCTGGATGCTTTTGTATAAAAGACTCATCTTCCCAAGTGGAATCTTCAGTCGGTAGTTTCCTCCATTTAATGAGATACTCTGAAATGGATCTATTCCTCAACTGGTGAATTCTTGTGTCAATGATGGCTTCAGGCTCCAATATGATTTTTCCTTCCTCATCAAGTTTTGGAAATATAGTTTGAACTAGGATCTTTTTGCCTATAACCTTCTTTAAGCATGAAACATGGAAAACTAGGTGTACTCGTGAAGATGCAGGCAGCTCCAATTTGTATGCCGTAGTACCAATCTTTTGCAACACCTTATAAGGGCCATAGTACTTTGGTGATAATTTATTATCCTTCTTGGATTGCTTGAGGGACATCTTTTTGTATGGTTGTAGTCTTAAAAAAACCCATTCCCCTACTTCAAAACTTCTTTCACTACGATGTTGATCTGCTTGTTGTTTCATGTGATTCTGTGCCATGGTCAGGTTGTCCTTTAAGATTTGGAGAACTTGTTGTTGATTCTCGATGTGATCTTCCATTGCTTCAACCTTAGATTTTTCTTTTAGAGAAGAAGTGATGGAAGGAGGGTGGTATCCATAAAGTGCATAAAATGGTGTCATTTTTGTTGAAGTATGAAAGGAAGTGTTATACCACCATTCTACTAAGGGTAAACCATTTGAACCATTGTGTTTGTTTATTAGAGACAAAGCAACGAAGGTAGCCTTCCAGGAATTTTTTCACTATCTCGGTTTGTCCATCAGATTGAGGATGATAGGATGAGCTATGAGCCAATTGAGTACCCAAACAAGAAAATAATTCTATCCAAAAATGTCTAGTGAAGATGGGATCTCTGTCACTTACAATAATCTTTGGGCTGCCATGTAGCTTTTGAACTGTCTCCATGAAGTCTAGAGTGGTCAAGACGGGAGCTTTACACATCATCTCTTTAAGTTGTTCAAAATCTTTAATTGCCTTTGGAGTCCATGAAAATGAATTCTTCTTAGTTAGTGTCGTTAAAGGTGCTGCTATTCTTCCATAGTTCCGCACAAACTTGTGGTAGTAACCTGTGAAACCCCAAAATCCTCTAAGATTCTTCAATGTTTTGGGAATCAGCCAATCCATCATGGACTTAATCTTGTTAGGGTCTACCTTGACACCTTCATGAGATACAATATGACCAAAATACTCTACCTCCTTT
>JASDQU010010836.1:5453-18435 GCA_032191745.1 Picea mariana | reverse complement strand
CAATCAAGTGCTCATATGGAATATCAATTACCTTTATATTCAATCTTTGGAAGTTCTCAATGTGCTCGGTAACTGAACCCTTTTTCTTGAGATTTATCAATTGGCTAAAGAAGGTATTGCTCCTTGTATCCTCATAGTGTGCTATCATTTCTTCTGTGAAAATCTTCCAAGTGACGAGTAATTTGCGAGAACAAAACCATCGATACCATACAAATTGATTAGGTTCTAAATATAAAGAAGCAATTCGTACCTTTTGTGTATGTGGCACATTATGGAGATCAAAGAATTGTTCCATCTGAAGTATCCATGTGATTGGGTCCTTGCCATCAAACTTCCTTATATCAATCTTAGGAACGTGGTTGGTGTTCAAACCAAAGTTGGAGTTTCTCCATTCTTTATTCACCTTCCTTTTGTCCTCATCATGAATTTCATGGGATGCATTTTCACTTTCAGGTGTCTTCTCTGTTATGAAAATTTTCAATACTTCCATGATCTCCCCTTTTAAACCATCCATCTTAGTATCCAACTTAGCTTCCATTGAATCCATCATCTCTTGTAGTTCATCTTTTGTTGCTATCTTCTTTTGTAAATCATTTATGTCCCTACGCATTTCTTCACCTTCATCAAGAGTCCAAGTAGGATTTTTTTGAGGCTTAGTTGGTGTAGAAGTTCCCTTTTTGGGTGGCATGTTGACCAAGTGTCACTTTTGAACCTTGATTTTGAGGTGGTTCTGCTAGACAATATTTCTTCTGTTGTATATCCCAAGTTTCGGCCCTTTTCGGTATAAAAATTTATTTTATGTAGTTCTCTGATATTTCTTCTCTGTGATTCCACAAGTCTGATCAAAATTGGATGTGCCAAGTGGAATTTACAGTAACTTCCCCACAACTTGCCGATTTTTGGCCTTTCCAGGAGATCTCACTTGTATAGTGTGCCCCGCCCAAAATAATTGATATGAAATTCTGAAACTCACACCAGAAATACTACAGACTATCCACGATCCAATGAAACTAGTCCCACTAAATTTGGATACTCTAGGAAGAATTTATTATTGTTTTACTTGGAACACCTTCTTGAGACTAGTCAATAGGACTAGTCAGATACCCTATTTTACACAAGGTGTATATGAAAATTTTAGATGACCCAGAAGATGAAATTTTTACCATAGATACCTTTATAATTTATGTAAATATCCTCTAGATTTTAGGGTCTGAAAAGTTACAAAAAAGTTTTTATAGCGAAAATTCTGCAATGACTCAGTTTAGGATGATTTCAGAATCCTATCCTGTACAGGATTTATCTCCGAAAGTATAAGGCCTCAGGAGCTGAATTCTGAACCCAACGTAACTTGATCCATCTACTAAATATCCTCCATGCCATTCCTTCTGAAACATTGTAGAAAAAAAGTTATGGCGAAAATGCCAAGGTGTCTCAGATGTAGCAGCGAAACCCCAAGACCTTGAGCTCTGATACCATATGTTAAGAACCAAACATCAATATAGCATAAAAAAACCTTAGAAAATGTACTCAATGCCTTGAAAAAGAGATAATTTCATATAATATGCCCCAATTAAGGGGTAATGAGCCAATATTAGGGCTTAACATGGGAACACATATCAATGGACTACATGTCGGGCCTCCCGTCCACTAAGAGGGGAAATGACTATGTTTTTGTGGTTGTTGATTGCTTTTCCAAGATGGCGATTCTGGCCACCTTTAAGAAGAGCATCACAGTAGAGACCACTGCTAAGCTCTTATTTGAACGAATATGGTTACATTTTGGGATCCCACAAACCATTGTCTTAGATCGAGATAGTCAGTTCCTCAGCACATTCTGGTAGGGCCTCTGGTCACTGCTAGATACCAAGCTCACCAAATCCATTGCCTTCCACCACTAGAAATACGACCAAACTGAGGTCTTCAATTGGATGATCATACATATCTTGCGCATGTACAATTCCAATCTTGCCCACACATGTGATGAGAGTCTTTCCTATGTCCAACATAGCTAAACTCGAGCCCTACATAGCTCAACTGGCCACAACCCCTTTTAGGTGGGGTTGGGATTCCAACCATTGGGCCCCATGGATGTTGCAGTACCCTTGGAAACCACCTCAGCCGACTCATCTCCTTCTCCACTTGAAGCTAAAAAATCCACCTGGTTCATTGAGAGGATCTAGCACATTCACCAACAGTTTAATGATATTTTACAGAAGTCAAATGCAAAGTACAAGTAGCGCCATGATCAACACCGGGTGCCACATACGTTTTAGGTGGGCAAAAAAGTTTGGTTTCAGTTGTAGAAAGAATGCGTTACAGGGTGTTGCGCCTCTTTCGTCACCTTAGTGAGAAAAATAGAGGTGCTTGCAAGCTTAGTTGGGTTTGCTAAGCAGGATGGCTGTAAAGAAAAGGGTTAGAGAAAGAAATATAAAAGAACAACTAAGAATTAAACTAAGAAATAAAATAACAACTAAACTGATGAACATAGGGACATAAGGACAAAAGAAACAATGAGACCCATATCACCAATGGTAAGGTTGATATTAGTGAAAGAAAACACCAAGAAGAAAGAGGACTATGATTCCCTTCTTCCTCCAAGGGAGGGCTTTTGGACCCCCACAAATAAGCTCTTCTTACAACTTTGAAATGAAAATGGTGAAAGAATTCCTTGCTAATCCACTCAAGGGGTGAGATGGATTGCCCAATGCAATGATGCTAGTATACTCTTGATGAGAATAGAGGATTCCTCAAGAGAATAGTGACAGCATAACTTTGCTAATGAAATTCCTTGAAAAATGAAGTGCACCCATGGATTTTTTATAGAACCTCTTTGAGGTATTTTGCAACCAGCTTGTAGTGTGGAAAGAGGCTAATTAGAGCATTTTTAGGTCTTTGACCAGCCACCCAGTTGGATCCAGTCCAAATTTGAGTGTCAAATCAACTTGGAAGCTGAACCAGAATTGGGTGGGAGGCCTACCACTCTCATAAATGCACCGTTCTCACATGTGTGTGGCTTTTTGTGACCATAGTCGCGCATCGGGCGCATGTGTGCTTTTCCTGTGTTTCTGTTTTGCGCATGTGCGCGCGCGACCTATGTCGCATAGCGCACCTTAATTTTATCATTGGTTGCATAGTTTTTGACCCTTTGGAAATTCTTTTGTGGTAATATTGGTCCATGGGTGACCTCATAACTGTTTGGCGATGTTGAATTCTTGTAACCATTTGCGGAAGAAATTTCAGTGATAACAGATTCCCCCTGACGGATGAGGTTAGGAGCATATGTATAGCCTAAATCCATCAATGTTTCTTCTAGTGAGAGTGTCATTGTAAGAGAGAGCGATAGTGGGATTGTCAAGAGGTACTCGTTGGAGGGAGAAGGGAACCTGTAGAACCCAACCTTCCATAAGGTGTGTAAACATAAATTGTGTACAAACGAGGCGGGCATGCCCCATGCTCATGTCATGTAACTCAAAAAGGAATGATGTGTTGATGTAGACAACTGCAGCGCCCTAAGGGGCGGTCAAGATAAAGGTAGAAGACAATTTTACAGAGGAACATACTCTGACCAGTAGGCAGTGATATCTGTAATAAATATCACGGATGTTGTAGGCATTGATAGCCTAGCCAAGTTCAGAGGTATTTGGAAAATATAAGAAATAACTACAATAGTCACAAAGTAAGACCCACCGTAATATGAGAAAGTGTTGAAATCGAATGTTACGGGGGTCAACGACAGTAGGGAGCAATTGTGGTTCTCCTTGTGTCATCTAAGAGCTCTCATTGGAAAGGTAATGAGAGTCAAGATACTGTCACCCTTCTGGAAAACTGTGTTGATGTTGACAAAAGGGGGACGTGACTCCCAGAAGCAAAGGGCTTCATGAAATCTACTAGGTGAGGTTAGGAGCTGGAGGAGGTACATGGTGGAAGTCAAGATGTATGAAGACTCAAGACTACCCTTGGTTGGGGGTATATGTGAACTATAAGTGGTTGCAACCGTTCAACTAAGTCGAGTGTCAGGGGGACAACAAGACGTGGGATAAGTTGGGCCAGAGGTGGGACAAAGTGAACAAACTCAGAGGGAAAAGGTAAGTGGCCTATGGGATGCTCGGAGTATATGGACGATGTCAACAAGGGTAGATGATAAGGAGTGCCCCAACCAAGGGCGACATGGGTTGCGTTTTCCAAAAAGGGAAGAAGGTCGCCAAAGGTGACGACAAAAAGGTATGGAAATGCTGGAAATAAAGGATTTTTTTACAATAAATAAAGAATGATTTGGGATGTGTACAAATACAGAAATAGGTTCCCCAGTGTAATATGGTTAGGACGATGAGGGTGCCATTAGTTTGGAGAATTGGTGGAAGGTGGGGGCCCCATGGGTGGGTTTCTGTATGAGGTAGATGAAATGGAGGGAAATTTGCAGAGGGGCAAACTGATTGTGGATGAAATGGAGGGTTCATGATACTGCGGAGGTGCATTCAAAATAGAACCTGGGAGTCCATTGGGAAAGCTAACAAAATGAGGAGAAGGAGTATGTGGCTGATTCGCGACATGATGTAAGACTATTGGGACTCCCATCCCTAAAGGGTTGAAAAAAAAACATGAGTGTCAAAGTGCAAAAGGGTGATATGAATGGGACAACTCATGTGGGTAAGAGTGCTACCAGGTGACAGTACCTAAGGTGCAATGGAGGTGTCGGTACTGCAGAGCCAGAGATGGGGATCCTAGAGGCAAATGTCAGAGGGTGTGACTGGAGATGCAATTGAGAGTCAGAGGGAATGATTACATGCCAGTGTTGATGATATACCTGAAGGGGTTGCATTGATGTATGATGACCAAGTACCTACACACATGAAAACCAAATACCCGACGTGAACAATATCTGAAAAGAATCAATCATACAAGCATTTATTTGATAATTTTGAACATGAGCATGCATACCTAGACAGGGTGTGAAAAAAAATGGCACCCCGGGAGCTAAGGATAAAAGTTGGTCCAGGGACTGTCTTGATGTAGGTGACGGGATGTTGATCCCGTGGCTGAAGATAGATCGAAAAACGGACACCCAGAGCTCCCGGAATGGTGTTTGGAAGTTTGGCGGAAAGGCCTATATATAGTGGTAGGGCCCACATTGACACCTCATTTGTACTTGCTGCAAGAGTGACTGGACGAGAGGTATTCAGAGGAGATTAGGTGATTCCAGGAGAATGAGGTAGCTGATCCACGACCAACAAGATTTAGGTTGGTAGTCTTGTCGTCCTGCATAGAAGTAGAGTTGCAATTTCTGGGCAGGGTCTGTACAGAGGGTTTTATGGGTGTGGGCCCCCCAGTGCACGGGCGATCTGGAAATATGTGCACATGAGTGTGCGCCTGTCATCCAGATAGTCGCGCATGGGGGCACCTATAAGGGGGACAAAGGCACGCATGATGTTCACGCCTATTTGCTACACAGTTGCGCATAGGTGTGTGGTTGTGTAGTAGACAGGCGCGCTTTGATGCGCACCTGTGTTCATGATAGGGGCGCATGGAGGCTCCTCTGTAGGGTGATCAGGCATGCACACATGCATGCTTGTGGGATGGACAGGCGCGCCTATGGGGTGAACATGCGTGCATACGTGCGCGCCTGTGGGGTGAACAGGCACACACGTATGCACGCATGTTCACCCCACAGGCACGCCTGTCCATCCCACAAGCATGCATGTGTGCGTGCCTGCTCACCGTGCGAGCCTATGGGTTAAACAGCCACACCTTGGGACCAAGGTTGAAGGGTGTAAAACTTATCTTTTTAATGTTTTTTATGGTCAATATGGCTGACCTAGGACTATTTTATGTGGCTGCAGGTGATCATTTGGCATGATATTAGTCGACTGGCGAGAGCGGGATTGGTCCCAGCTGAGGGATGCTATGGCTATTGAGGAGCCGGGGGTACGTGCTACTTTGGCAGCCTGTGGGCTACGGAATTTTTTCAAGTTCCCGTTGATACAGGCGTAGGAGTATCTCCTACAGTTTCTTATTTGGATGTGGAGTCCAGAACAGAACTGCTTTATGGTGCGGGGAGAGAAGATCACCTTCACTGTGGTGGAGGATGTACACTTTTTGACTGGGCTCCCTTTTCGAGGGATGCCCCTACCGATGGAGTCGGTGTTATCTGTGGATGTGGTGTTAGCGACATTGGGTTGGAGGTACTGTTCGAGGGAGAACTATATGTCAGGCTCCGTCGATAGCATTGGGGCTATGGATGCTCTTGCCCATCATTGTATAGCAGCGATGATTGTGAGGGTGTATGAGTCCCTTGCGACTTAGGGGATCAGTGGTGGTCAACTGAGTGTTATGGGGAGGGTACTGGCTGGTAAGCACTTTTCCTGGGGGATTACATTGCATGCCAGGATGGTAGGGCAGCTGGATCGATGTCGGTCCATCGACACAAGGGACTTTTCCTTTGGGTCCATCCTGGTGGCCTGGTTTTTGGAGAGGGTGGCTATGTTACACCCTGGGATTTTATTGGGTGCTCCTAGTACACGAGAGCTATGATTGAAGAGGTGGTCGACAATATTGGTTCACCACGGTGGTGGTGAGGGCAGCCATTTTTTCATAGCTGAGGTGATACAGGTGTGGCGGTAGATGCAGCAGGTTATACTGCAGTATCCTTACGTTGGTGTTGACTTCCAGGGTGATCCGGACATGGTGTTACCTCCAGAGGAGGTTTTTTATCATCGAGGTATGTTTATGATTTTGATATATTGAACTTTTGAGATATCATGACATGTGTATTTGGTATAGATGTTGATACTATCATTTGGTTTTTTGTATGTGTAGATATGGGACCTCACGGGCGCGAGGTTGAGCTACTGAGAGTGTCGACTCGCCAGGATCCGCAGAGACCACCACGGGGAGGGCCACAGGTAGGAGAGAGACATTAGCATGAGGACGTCGAGGTGAGACCCACTGAGGATGAGAGAGAAACAAGGAGATTCCAGTTTGATGACCCAGGTGCCAGGCCATTGCATGCTCCTCCGGCGGATGTCGGAGCATATTTTGAGGATATTCGCCACCGTCTGGAGGCAGTGCTATAGGGTGTGCCTGAGGGCATGTGGTTGAGTATCTAGGATGAGGGCATCCTGGAGCAGTGTGTGGGAGTTCCACCACCATGGCAAGCCATGGTGTGACGAGTAACAGTAGCAGGTGCTGCTATGACCGGATGGTTACCTCTCGGTCTGGAGGGACCAGTAGTGGGTGGGGGGCCATCGCCTGAGGGAGGGGTAGGAGGTGGTGCTCTAGAGGCACCTTGAGTGGTGCTCTATGTATTTTTTTATTTTTGTATATAGGCTGATGAGCCCATTTTGTACCGAGGTGCTTTACTGACCTGTGGATTCTGTATATGATGTTTTGTATGTAAACATTTTGATGGAAATGTGGACCGATTTATATATATATATATATATATGAGTATACATTTTGGGGTCTATGTGAGGTTTACATGCGTTTTTTAATGTTTGATTATGTCTAATCTATATATGTCGTGACAGGTTTTTGATATTTTTATGTATGTGTAGAGGTATCTTGATGTGATATATGCCAGTCTAACACAATGTTAGCTAAGTTATCTGTAATTTGATTCAATTGTCTTGGAATATGTGTAAATGTAATGGAATCAAAATGTCGAGATAAAAGTTTAACCTGCAGGTATTTGCGAAAGAGGCAAGGATCGCGGATGCAGTACACATTGTTGAGCTGGAGAATGACTAGTTGAGAGTCGAGAAAGATTCTAAGGTGACGAATATGATGATGTTGGGCATCGGCGAGGAGGCCAATGATGACAATATATTTAGCTTGGTTGTTGGTGGATAAATCCAAACATATGCCACTAGAATGGAGCATTTCATGTGAGGGGGTATAGAGGGCCCAAGCTGCCGAAGTGAGATTTTGTGTCCAATGGCTGGCTCCATCGACGTAACCGATGTGGTAGGCCAATGGAGGAGGCATCTATCAATAGCACAAATGATATTTTAGACATGAGGGATGGAAAAAATATTAAAAAATCTATAAAATAAATAGCCTAAAGTAGAATGACTACGCTTAGGCGTAAATTTTCTTTAAGTATAACCCGTTAATGGGTTCTTTGAGAGAGAGGCCTTCGAGAGAGGCCAGGATGTATGCACCTTTGGTGAGGCAATGTTGGATAATGTAGGGGCCATGCCATAGTGAATCGAATTTTCCATGACCGAAGGTATCGTAAGTGATATCGTAAGCAAGGATGAGGTCACCTTCATGAAATGAGTGAAGGTTGACATGGCGATCAAAGGTGGCCTTTGACCATTTTTTAGCTGCCTCATTGTTCTGTAATGAAGATTGACGATCTTCATCTAGGGACTCTAGGTTCAGCAAGCGCTTCTCCATGGGAGCAGTGTCGGGTAATAGCTCAATTACGGTGCGTAAGGTGGAAATTTTTCACTCGATGGGAAGAGTGGCCTCAACCCCATGGACTAGATGAAATGGTGTGAAACCAGTGGCTCTTTTCATAGCCGTTTGGTAAGCCCATAGTGCGGAAAATAACATATGATTCCAATTGGTCTTATGTTTGTTAACCGTGCACTGCAACATGGTCTTAAGGACCTTGTTAACTGCTTCGACATATCCATTAGACTGAGGGTAATATGGTGAGGCAAACTCGTGGGAGAATCCTAACCAAGATGAAAGTTTGACGAAAATCGTATTCTCAAATTGTTTCTCATGATCGGAAACTAGTTGGAGTGGTACTCCAAAGTGGGATATGACGTGATTAAAGAAAAAATGCGCTGCCATGTCAGTGGTGTTGTTGAAGGTGGGCATAGCTTCAGCCCATTTTGTGAAGTAATCGACTGCGACAACAATGTATTTGTGTCCATTGTTGGATGGGGAATTACAAGTCATGAAGTCAATGCCCCATTTATAGAAGGGGCCGGCAGTAATGACAGGATGAAGAAGAACAGGTGGTGCTTGCACTTTGTTGGTGTAAAGTTGACATTTCTCGCATCGCTTCACGGCATGAATGAAATCGTTAAACAATGTAGGCCAAAAATAACCTGCTCGGATGATTTTCTGAGCAGTGGATATTCCCGAAATATGGTCCCCACATGCGCCGCTATGGTAGTCATTCAAGACTCTATCGGCCTCGTCAATAGTCAAGCATCGATGAAGTATGGTGTCGACCCCTCGCTGATATAAGATATATCCTATGAGGAGATAGCAGGGGACCTAGTGATGAATACGATGATGATCATCTCGTGAGAGGTGGTTATCAAACTTTTTGGTTCGAAGGTAGATGAGGAGGTCACCATACCACGGGTCATCTGAAGTGAGGTTGAAGGGATGTTCATTGGGGAAGTCAGTATTGGCGGGGGTACTGGTAGTATCAGAGGGAAATGCTGTGACAAGTTCAGCAAGGACGAGGGCTTTCTTTCTCTTGGATGTTGAAAATTCAAGATCGTACTCCTAAAGGATAATGATCGATCAAGAAAATTTGCCATTAATTTGTCGATGATTGAGCAAGTATTGCATAGGGTTGGAATCTGCTACGACCTTAGTTGTGCGAGGCAGAATGTAATGACGCAGTTTCTGGACTGCGAGGACAACTACAAGGGCTAGTTTCTCTTCATGTTTATACTTCAAGGGTGGCCTTGAGAGGTTCTTACTGTTGTAGTAAATGACATGCTCACAATCGTCATCACCGATTTGAATGAGAACTCCTGCTACTGAGACAACTGATGCTGATATGTAGAGGATATAGTCGCGATTGTAGTCGGGTGCACTAATTAAAAGGGCATTGGAG
Organism: Picea mariana; assembly: GCA_032191745.1. NCBI lineage: Eukaryota > Viridiplantae > Streptophyta > Pinopsida > Pinales > Pinaceae > Picea > Picea mariana. The sequence goes on along the minus strand of JASDQU010010836.1, from coordinate 8,630 downwards.
AGTGCCATTTTAAGATCATCAAATGATTTTTGGGCATGTTCATTCCAGTGAAATGGGATGTCATGGCATAATAGGTGAAGGAAACTATGTGCTCGAGTGGCGTAGTCTGGGACAAATCACCGTAGAAAGTTAGCTTTTCCTTGTAGGCTCTGGAGTTGATGTAAATTTCGGGGAGGTGGAATTTCGGTGATGGCTTGGACTTTGAGGGGGTCCAGGGTAGTACCGCTTTGGGAAACAATAAATCTGAAGAGGCTCCCTACAGTGATGCAGAACACGCACTTGAGGGGGTTCAAGCAGATGTTGTACTGACGACACCATTGGAAGATGATTCATAAATCATCAAGATGTTGGGTGCATTTCTTGGATCGAGCTGTGAGGTCGTCCAAGTATGCAAGGATGATGTGATCTAGATCGTGAAAAATGTATGTCATAGCCCATTAGAAAGTTGCATCAACATTCTTTAAGCCAAAAGGCATGAAACGATATGCAAAAGTACCCCAAGGGGTAGTGAATGCGGTTTTGTATTGATTGGTTGGGTAGATTTGGATTTGATTATAACCAGAGAAACCGTCCATGAAGGATAGAGCCTCGTGGCCTGTGCAGACGTCAATAATTTGATCGATGAAAGGCATTGGAAAGTTGTCTTTTGGACATGTGTGATTGAGACCATGAAAGTCCGTGCAGACGTGGATGGTGACCTATTTTTTGTTAATGGGTATAGGGTTGGAAACCCATGATGTATAGGCAATGGGGTAGATGAACCCAGCCACGCATAATTTTTCAATCTCGTCTTTGATGGCTACTACTTTGGATGGGTGTAGCAGTCACTGTTTTTGACGAAGTGGGGTAATGTCAGGCCAAGTGTCGATGTGATGTTCGACAATCGAGGGATCAAGGCCAGGCATTTCTGTGTATGAACAAGAAAAAATATCTCGATATTCTTGGAAGAGGGCTTTATAGGCAGTGATTTCTTGAGGAGTACAAGCAGGGCCTATGATGATTTCCTCGACGACTCCATTTTTGATGGAAATATCGATTTTGATGGTCGGGGAAATATTGGCCATGTTGCCCTCTTCAAACGCATCGGGGGCGGGAATGGGATTGTTGAACCAGTTGATATGTACTTATGGGATAAAATATTTGGTTTTGATCGCATATATGGGGTGTTTGTTAGGAGGCGTGGAAGCTTCTTGTGGAAAGAAGAGCACTTGGTGGTGTAGCGCATCCCATGGGTAGTTGGGGGTGTTTAACTCTTTGATTATGTCCTCGTCACAGTGGAATTGGTGGGAATACAAAGGATCTAAAATGGTGATATCGGTGACTATTGTCGTGTGGCTGTCTTTGGGTGAAGAGGAAGCATGGGGAACGATGCAATGAGATTGCGATGGTTCGCTCAACATAAACCAAATATCGAAATACTGAGGAGTACCCATGGTAGTTGGATGTAAAATTTCCATAGGGAAATGTATGAGAGAATTGGGGGGATTTGGGGGTGAATCCTCGGATAAGTCATCCAAGAACCATGGAGGCGTTGGGAGTGCCTTAGGTTTACGAGAAATGATATGAAGAATCTCTAGTGACGAAGTAAGGTCAACCATTGATTCTGTAGGGTGCGCAGGGGTTTGAATCAGGGTCAATTGGCATTGCCTGTATTCAATGATCATAGGAAATTGGTGTGTAAAATGATCAATGGATTCACATAGAGAGAAACAACATCTCATACATTCATTGACTGAAGTTGTGACATAATGGATGTCAGTGATTTTTTGGAGGGATGATGTAGCTAGGTTAGTGTTATCACTGAAATTTCGTCCGCAAATGGTTACAAGAATTCAACATCGCCAAATAGTTATGAGGTCACCCATGGACCAAAATTACTCAAAATCATTTCCAAAGGGTCAAAAACTATGCAACCAATGATAAAATTAAAGTGCGCTATGACTACACAAGGTGCACGCGCACATGCGCAAAATAGAAACGTAGGAAAAGTGCACATGTGCTCGACGCACGACTGTGGTCGCAAAAAGCCGTGCACATGTGAGAACGACGCATTTATGAGAGTGGTCAACCTCCCACCCACTTCTGGTTCAGCTTCCAAGTTGATTTGACACTCAAATCTGGATTGGATCCAACTGGGTGGCTGGTCAAAGACCTAGAAATGCCCTAATTAGCCTCTTTACACACTACAAGCTGGTTGCACAATACCTCAAAGAGGTGCTATAAAAAGGCCATGGATGCACTTCATTTTTCAAGGAATTCAATAGCAAAGTTATGCTGCAACTATTCTCTTGAGGAATTCCCTATTCTCATCAAGAGTATACTAGCATCATTGGATTGGGCAATCCATCTCACCCCTTGAGGGGATTAACAAAGAATTCTTTCACCTTTTTCGTTTTCAAAGTTGTAAGAAGAGCTTATTTGTGGGGGTCTAAGAGCCCTCCCTTAGAGGAAGAAGGGACTCATAGTCCTCTTTCTTCTTGGTGTTTTATTTCACTAATATCAACCTTACCATTGGTGACATGGGTCTTATTTTTTCTTTTGTCCTTATGTCCCTATGCTCATTAGTTTAGTTGTTATTTTATTTCTTAGTTTTTCTTTTATATTTCTTTCTCTAACCCTTTTCCTTGTAGCTGTCCTGCTTAGAAAACCCAACTAAGCTTGCAAGCACCTCTATTTTTCTCACTAAGGTGATGAAAGAGGTGCAACAATTAGGTTTGTTCTAGAAGCTTTGGCGTACTGCGGCTAATGTCTACTAGAAGCGTGGCAGTGCTAGGCAATGGTGTGTATAATGGCCATATTCTGGACATACAGTGCAAGCGAATTTGGTTTGCATCCCTTTAATACTTGAGTGAGGGGCGGTGGTGGTAGTATTTGCTATAGTGGTGAGCATTGATGGTGTTTGATTGAGTGGAATCAAGTTCCATAACTCCGGTAGAGATGGGCAGATGTTGGTTTGGTGTCCATATTTATCACATAATGTGTAAGGAGGTTGGACGTGCAGGGGAAGTGGAGTTGTGGGATCCTTCTTCTTTCACCTGCCCCCAGCTGTGGTAGGGAGGGTAGTGAGTGGGGGTGTAGAGGGTATGGTGGGAGTGAGTATGGGAATCGTCATTGGGATTCCTTCTAGTTGGGGAGGAAGGGATGGTCGAGGGACCATCTCTGGTGGATGTAAATACC
>JASDQU010010835.1:234014-247858 GCA_032191745.1 Picea mariana | reverse complement strand
ACATGTAAACACATAAGATTTTCGATAAGCATGGGAACTACCTACTTCTTCCCACCCCTCTTTAGATTGAGGGGAGATTTGTCTCTCAATATCCATTGGATATCTCATTTAGTGGATAGTCTCATCATCCTTGAGCTCATCCTGGGATGAATTCTCTATGTCCCTATTATTTGATGCCATTGATAGAGATACCTTGTGAAGATTGAATGCCAAATTGTGGAACATGTTGCACTCTACTTCAATGATATTTATCCTTTTCCTTTTCTAGACCAATAGGCTCATGATTTTCATTTGTTGATTGATGCATACACAATCATTTTTAGTGACCTTGAAGGATATTAAGCACAACGTGATTCTATTGGATTGTATAGGTCATCATGATGCCTCATAACTCTTTTGAACTCCTGTGCCTCCCTATTCTCCATGTTTTCCAAGATTACGCAATGGGAATGATATGGAAATGGAAAAGTTTATCTAAAGTTTTTGTTTCAGTATTTAGGAAGATTACCTATATAATTTCTATGGGCTCAAATAAAAGAGGTCGAATTATCAGTCAGGAGATCCCTGAGTGAAAAATTCAAGATCTTTGCTCCAATTTCCCTAGTTGGTGAGAGATTACCTCCTTGAAACTCATGTCCCAACATGATATCCCTACAAAGAGGCTCTCACAAACTTCTTTATGTTGGGTATGTGTTATATTCTTTGCGTGAGTAGTAGTGTCTGAGCGCCTGCACCGAGCGCGTAGGGGGCCGGAGCCCCCTGAAAATTTTTTTTGGGTCGACATATTTTCTTCGGTTTCAGGCCGACATATTATCGTCGGGCCGACATATTTCCAGGACGACATATTTCCGGGACCACATGATATTAGGTGGTTTTCGGCACATGGTTTTTGCCGATGGTTTTCTATTTCCGGTTAAGGAATTAGGGTTTTGGACTAATCCAGGTCATTGGGTTAGGGTTTTGGATGCCACTGGCTCCTATATGTATATTGTATTGTAAACAATGTAACACAATTGTATGAATATAATATATGCTGGTTTTCCTGGTTTGGGTTTCCAGGTGAAAAATCTCTGTGTAATGTTTGTATTTGCCATTGTATCTTTTCTGTTCTTTTCTGAATATCAGTTTGCAGTACATATTGTACAAGGTTAGAATTTACACTTTATAGTTCCATACCTTTACAATTTCCAATCTTTTACCAAGGAATTTTGAAGGGTCTAAGTTAATGCAAGAAGACACAATAAAAAATCAAGACCAATACATACTCAATGAATAGAGATAAAAAATCTGAGAGAGTACCATGTATTAACTAAATCCAAACCTTTTGACTCGGTAATTATAAGTTTGTAATAATTCCAAATTAAGATGTATGAACCAAGATACAAATTCTAGACCAAACATCCAAGAAAAGGCAAAGATTACCTAAAATCCAAAATTTCAACTCAGTTGTTCTTAGCTTACAATCATTCCAAATTGAATTGTATTAACCATCACACAAATTCTATACTTTAATCACAACCTATTCCTCCCATAAGAACCTCAAATGGAAAACACCAAATGGGAGAGAGGAGAATAGACATTCATAGCATAAGTAAACCCTAAACTTAGTGGATAATTCAAACATATATGAGAGATAGAGGTAAATAAATCCCCATCTCCCTATAATGTCCCCCATCCCATCTGAGGGACATCACAGTGGAGAATACTCATAAAAACAAAATTTCTATACTAATTTAATTGTTTTTACAACTAACTGATTTCCTATAGCTTCCAGCTATGAAATAACAACTACATTTAGCTACTATAGATAACCATAAAATAGATGCATCTACAACATACCAAATAACATGAATGCAAATTAATCATTCACACATCAACATATAAATCAGTCATAAATACACATAGTTCATGCACAACAAATAAACTCGTGAAATAACACAACAACAATATAAAACACTTATCTTTTAATAATGTTGTGCAACCAACTACTTGGGATGAACTTTCCACCCAACCATAGACTGACTGTTCCAAATCTCAATAGCCAATCACCCTCGAACTAGGGCTAGTAATCCAAAAGAGAGGGTGGTCTCTCAGAGTCCACTCATAGCTCATGAAACTCACAACCCATTGATATCTTCCTACAACTATCCTGATTTTCCACCAATTATCTTCCTCTTGACCTACCCAACCCAAGGAATGTACCCCTTCACTGATATTATTCCCTAGGGTGTCCCATTCGTTTATCAAGTTATCTATGGCCACTGTAGCTATGAATATATCAGCTAGGAACTCAAGGGAAATTGATGCTAGGAAAACTAGCAACAAACCAAAAATAAACACTTGTTACAGTGCAACTCGCCGAGGAGTTCGCTCTTCAGGCCTAACATCTTGGATCTTTAGTATTTAGCTACAATATGCTCCAAATATGCTCCAGATTGCTCTAGAATTTACCCTCCATGGTTTCACCAACTCCAAGATTTCTTTCTTGCTCTCTACTTTCTCCTCATGAACAAAATATTCACTTACTAAAACGGATGTCCCAACCCATAGAAATTTCCTCTCTTTGGATTTCCTTTCTTGACTTACACTCTTCCCCAAACTGATTGTACTCAACCCCCATGTGCCCAATAACTATGGGATTTGACCACTCACACCCATTGTCTTACATGCATTCAATGATTGGCTTTGATAACACTCAATAAAAAATTAGAAGGTTCATATACAAATAGAAATTTTAGGAAAATGAGTTGGATTAATATTCATGGATATTTCCCCATTGGACCCCTCTTGGCCATTATCCTAGATTCTCCCTTCTCTTGTGGATTAATCTGCCCCCCCATATTTTTTCCATGTCCCCTTAGTAGCTGGCATCACATTTTATTATTAAAACATAGAAATATAATTCACATATTACATCACTTAGTCGTAGCCACATATTAAACATCTACATAATAATTAATTAAATTGGAGATTATAGTGGAGATGTTACATTCCCCCTCCCCTACAATTATGAATCGTCCTCGGTGAACACTATGCCAATATACATATATGAAAATTTGCGTCACAATACTTAGAAAATACAAATTCTACAATTTTACAACTCCAACAACAGTCCCAACCATAATCTCATGTTCCTCTCGACTTGTTGACCTAACGAATGCACCATTCGTTTATCAGGGTTAATCCAAGGGATGGACCATTCATTTATCAAGGATAACCCAAGGAATGAACCATTCTTTTATCAATGTCCCCAACATAGTTGGCTAGGACTCCAAGATGTGGTTTTGGAACTCTAGCTGCTTAAAATGGAGTCTTCCATTCCATTTTCGTCAAAATTGTCAAAACATTGTGGGTATTCCTCCTGTATGTTTTCTTTATGCTCCCATGTAGCATATTCAATACCATAACATGTCCATTTAACATTTATCAACCCTATGTCCTTGTTCCTAAGAAATTTGACTTTCTGGTCCAAGATGAGAATTGGTTCCACCCGGAAATCCCCTTCGTTCTCCACCTAGATCACATTTCATTCAATTATGTGGTTAGGGTCAGGAACTTATTTATTTAATAATGACACATGAAATACATTATGCACTCTCATGGATGTAGGAAATGATAGCATGTATGCAATTGACCAGGCTATCTTTTCTAATATTTCAAAAGGTCCACAATATATTGCTGCTAGCTTTGGGAGACTTCCTAATTTTAGAGAACTTCTCTTTGCCTTGAATTTTGAAAACACATGTTCTCCCACTTTAAAATATCTAAACATTATATTCTTGTCTGCATAAATCTTATTCATATCCTGGTAAACCTTTAAATTTTGCTTTATCTTTTCCATCTATTCTTCCATTTCCCTTAACAATTTTGGCCCAAAAACTACTCTGTCTGCTAGATTATCTCAACTCACTAGAGTGTTACATTTTCTGCCATATAATGCTTCAAATGGACTCATTTTAAACGAGTCTTGATATTGATTATTGTAGAAAAATTCAAATAAATGAATATAATATTTCCACTTTGATGGTCGATCCATCACATACATTCTAAGCATGTCCTCAGTTATCCTGTTCATTCTCTCTATTTTCCCATATGACTCTAGATGATATATTGTATTGAGATTTAAATTTGTTCCAAATCCTTTGACCAAACCTTTCATAAAATTGGAAGTAAAATTTGGATCTCTATTTGAAACTATTTCCTTAGGCACTCCATGTATCCTAGCAACTTCTTTCATATATATATATATATATATATATATATATATATTCAATATTTGTTTCCTTGTGTGTAGTCTTTACTGGAATAAATATGTTCCCTTAGTCAATTTATCTACCACCACCATGATGGAATCAAGTCGCTTCACTGTTCTGGGTATCTTTGTAATAAAATCCACTATAAAAAATCCTACTTCCATTACAGAATGGGAAATGGTTGTAGAAAACATGTTGGATGTCTATGCTTTGTATTTACCTTTTGGCATTCTAGACATTTGGCTATGTAATTAGTCACTTCCTTTTTCATTTTCAGCCAAAACTATTGGATCCTTATAGCTGCAATTGTCTTCTGATATCCTTGGTGCCCCACATATGACACATTATGCATTTCCTTCAACATTGTATTTTTCATCTCACTGGAATTCAGTACATATACTTTTCCTTTTTTCATGAGAATTCCATCTTCTTTTAACTCATCACAATTTAATTTCTCTTAAAATTACTTTATTGTAACATCTCTTTTATTTTTAAATAATTTTGATATGAATTTGTTGTTGCAATACTTTTGTCTTTTAAATTAGACATGTACATGTTGATGGCTACAATATTCACTTCATGATATCTCTTGTTGAGCACACCAATCCCTTGATTTTCCTTGCCCTTTATATGCTTAATTTCGAAGTCATATTCAATCGGAAATTCCAACCATCTAGTTTGCCTAAAATTTAGTGTTGGTTTTCCAAAAAAATGTTTCAGACCATAGTAGTCTGTCCTTAGCTCGAATTCCTTACCCCCGAGGTAATGTATCAACATTTGTATTGCATGTACAATTGTTGCTAACTCTAGATCATGGGTGGCATAATTTATTTCATGCTATTTTAGTTTTATGGGCTCATAGCATACCACATGATCCTTTTGACTGAGGACTCCACCAAGCCCTTCCTTGCATGCATCGATGCACACAACAAAATATTCATCTAGATCTGCAATCTTCAATATTGGTGCACTTGTTAATATTTCCTTCAACTGCTGAAATCTTTCTTAACACTTGGAAGTCCATTCAAACTTCACTCCCTTGTTTTGCAAAGAAGTGATTGGACTTGAAATCTTCAAAAATCCTTTTATGAATCTTCGGTAATAACTAGAAAGGCCCATGAATGGTCTAACCTTTGTGACATTCTTTGGTGATGGCCATCCTATAATGACCTCTATATTTTCATGATCCATTACTATCCCTTTCACTGAATTATATGTCCCAAGTAGTGAATATTCTTTTGATAAAAAAAAACACTTACTTAGTTTAGCATACAATTTATGCTCTCCTAAAACTTGCAACACCATTCTTAAATGTTGCTCATGTTCCTATTCCGGCTTAGAGTAGATGAGTATATCATCTAGGAACAACAATTACAAACTTGTCAAGGTACTCTCTTAACACTCCATTCATCATACACATTAAAACAACTGGGGCATTCGATAGTCCAAATGGAATTACTGTTAATTGATAATTTCCATATCTTGTTCTGAATGCAATCTTGCTAATGTCTTCTTCCTTTATCCTTACTTGATGCTAACCTGATCTCAAGTCAATCTTGGAAAATATTATTTCACCTTTAAGTTGATCAAACAAATCATCAATTATTGGCAAATGATACTTGTTTTTTATGGTGACATTATGAAGTTGTATGAAATCAATACACAACCTTAAAGTTCCATCTTTATTCTTCACAAAAAGGATTGGGCTCCCCAAGGTGACACACATTGGTGTATATACCCCTTCTTCAACAATTCTTCCAGCTACATTTGCAACTCTTTCATCTCTAATGTGCCCATTCTGTAATGTGTCTTGGGCATTGGGGAAACTCCTAACACCAAATAAATAGAGAAATCAATGTCTCTTTTTGGTGGAAAACCTGGAATTTCTCTAAAGACATCTTCAAAATCCTTTAAGATTGGATGGTATTCAATGCTTTCCACTTGATCTTTGGTTGCCTCTTCCATATAGGCTGTAAAAATTTGACATCCCTTCCTGAAACTCTTCTTTAATTTTATAGATGAAATCTCTTTAACAACTACAGATCTTGGAATGCCTTAAATCTTAGCTTGCTTCCCTTCTTCATCAAGACACGTGATTGTCTTGTTATAATAATCTAGGACAACTTGGTGTTTTTCCAATCAATCCATGCCAATTAGAAATTCATATGAACCCAATGGTATGGTGTTTACATATACCTTCATACTAATCCCATTCATGTCTATTAAACAATATTTAACCAGCTCATTGATCTTTCTCTTAGCTCCTGTGGCTAATTGAACTAGCCAAAATTTATTGTGCTTACTCCTTTGCAAGTGAAATATTTCAACAATGTTGGAATTTATGTAACTATAGCTAGCTCCAAAATCAATCAAAATTGATATGGACCGGTTATCAATCTTACCTTCCACTTCGATCACAGGGAGATTGATATTTTGCTTGCTTGTTGTCCAAGGTTGCATAAATCATTAACATTTTTACTCTCATGTCTTCCACTATTTCAGCCTATTGAATGTTGTGGAAACTCCTAATTATTTCTCCTTTGTGAGGGAAGTCCCTATATAAGTGATTTCCCTCACATCCCCAACATTTTATAGGTTGTTGCCTTGAACTTTTCTCAAATGAATCCTCATTCTTGTGCTCATTTTGGGATGAATGTCCTTTCTGATTTTCTTGGGAGTTGTTCCTGAAAAATGGTGGCTTAAAACCTTTCTTCCTTTGATCATTTTCTCCTTTCATCTTGTCAATTCAAGCCTTTTGGAAAACTATCCTTCCTTTGCTTTGCTAATCAAGATGTCTTTCTCTCCTTATGGTTTCCTCCAAGTTCTTGGGGTTATCATATTGAATCTTTTCACTGTAGAAGGAGGGTAACCCACTTAGGAACCTTTGTATTTTCACCTTATCATCCTTGATGAAGTCAACATACTTCAACAATTCAAAGAACTACTTCTCACATTCCTCCATTATCATGGTTCCCAACTTGAGTTCAAAGAACTCTGTCATATTTATTTCATAGTAATTATCGGAAAAATATTTCTCTTTCAAATATCCTTTGAAATATCTCCATGATATCCTCTTCTCATCAAGGTTCTTCTCTTTCTTAAGCTGATCCCACCACATGGTTGTCTTTCCTTGCAAGTGGTAGGTCACAATTCTAGATTTTCCCCAGGAGGGGTAATCATGTAGCTGGAAATATTTCTTCATTTCTTTATGTGCTCACCATTGAAAGTTGGTTAGCTTAATATTCCTGAGCTCACCTTGCAATATGTCTTCTTCATACCTCCTCCTTTTCCTCTGAATAGGAGACACACTTGGGTTGTTCCCTGGCCTTGAACTTGCATGAGTCCTTCTAGTGGAATGATTTGGAGAATCATGGTGCTTGCCCATGATCCTTGATTTCCTATCTTTTCCTAGATCATCTCTTTTGCTATGGGATCTTGATGTTGACACTTTTCTAACACTAGTTGTCTGCTTAGTGTCAAAGTCCTTGTTAACTTGCTTATGCAACATGTTTAAGCTATGAAGTATCTCTTCTGCAACCTTCATAATCCTTTCATTATAAGCTCTATAGCACTGCACTTCCCTATGTAGGATTCTCATAGTGACAGGCTCTTTCCTATCTCTTATTCCATTTGACTCTGTATCATCATTTCCCATGCTGACATGCAAACCTATGACCTCTTCCTCATGGTTGTAAGATCATTGAGCATCTTCCATAACTCCAGTACCCATATAAGAACTAAATTTGCTTCTTGTACCTCTGATTATACAAGAAATGTGCATGAAATAATTACTGTTAGAAACATGCATAACACAAAACATTATGTAACACTCCCCCAACCGTCATCCAACCCATTGGTCGGGCAGACGCTACTTTGCGGAACAACTTCATTTTATGCTTAATTAATAACATGCATTTAAAATAGGTTAAACACATTTAAACTCAGGGTCAGCACAAAATTACTGCTGACATAAATAATCCATGGAATTAACATTAATTCATATACACAGCAGAATGCATGATAACTATAAATACCCAGAGATGCAAAAAACATAATTAAAACATCATTTGGTACTTATCTTTGAAATGGTGGTAATTCCACCAACCACATGCAGGCCTTCCACAAACCTCCCAGCCTTAGACCACGTTGCTCATCCAACTCAGTAGTTGGTCACCCCTGAGTTGGGACTAAGCTCCACCCCAAGGCAAGGAATCCTAGGCTAGGCTGAGGTTACAGGGAAAACAACATAAAACAACTGGAAGGATTCTTCTCAAGATGCCATCTTACGCCCACTACTCTCGAACTCTCATTCCCCACATGTGAGTTCTTCCTAGGAGTATACACCTTCACAAGCATAGTCCATCGGTGCTACACCTCCCTCTTTGGGTCTCGGCAAAAGGACGGATTGGGAAGTCTCAGAGGTCGAAGTTGGTGCTGGACACTCCCTGGAAGAAACCACTTCCCAACAAACTCTCTCGCCTGGAAAGAGTTTCTCATAGGCCTGACAACCTGCCTCTTCCAACAACAATCACCTCCCTCACCTGGAGAGAGGTTACACACAGGCTTAGCACGGACATACACTGACCAGCAAGCCATGCATAGTCCAGCACTGCGTGGCCACAACAACCAACTGGGAATATAGACACGGGCTTCCCAAACAGGCTCTGTAATCACAAGATAGACTCATGGTTTTGGCTTTGGGATTGCACCAAGGGTACACAGATTGCACGCACAGGCTCAAACTGTTCAGATAGAGGACATACTGGCTATCTCCAAAATCAACACAGGCTTTTTTGACTTTCAAGGAATGCACCAGGGTATTCTTCATAGGTCAGACGAGACTCACGTTCATACGGTTGGGTAGAATGGAGGAGAAACCCCCATCATGGCTCAACTCAACAGTTTTATCTGCATGTGCTTGGGTTGACACTTGTCACCTGTGAAGCTGCATGCTTCCATCAGCATGTGTTCCTTCCACCATTTGGAAGTCACATGTCAATCAAAAGAACTTAGGGTAAAAACATAATATTCACATCTCTTTCGGAATGATATTAAAATATTATTCCCCAAGCACTTAAGTCTTTAGGCTCAACACTTAGTCCCCTTTTCCCACCTTCCAACCCCTAATCCCTTGCACACTTTATGGAAGCTTAGTCCCCCATCAATCATTCATCATGGTCGGTTTTCACGCGACGGTGTTTGTATTTTTTTTATTAATGTTCTGCATTGATACATGTACAAAATCAGGCTCTTCGCCTTCAACCCTTAGACTCTCTGGCCTAACAATCACATAATCCCACCAGCTTATATATAATTGACTCACCGGCCTATAAAACATATTTACAATTCATTTCACAAGTATGATTTACAACAGGGCTCGGCCTTGGGGGCATTACAATCCCCCTCCCTTATTTTTGCACTGTTCTCTATGCAACTTTCACACTGCATCTGCAAGCTTTTCAAAATTTTCAAAAATATGTCGGTACTCTGCCTGCATAACATCTTCATGCTTGCATGTCGCGTCCTCAAGACCGTACTAGGTCCACTAAACCTTTACAAGCCCTATAGCTCGATTCCAGAGCTGTTTGTTTTTCTTGTCCAATATGCGCACAGGATGCACTTGCATGACACCTTCTGGTTCCACCTGAACCACATTCTAGTCAATAACATGATTAGCATTAGGTATATATTTCTTAAGAAATGAAACATGAAACACATTATGTATAGTCATAGATGCAGGTAATGCACACATGTATGGAACTGGCCCAATCCTTTCTAGGATTTCAAATGGCCCGCAAAATCTTGCTACCAACTTGAGAAATTTCCCAGCTTCAGGGAACTCTTGTTAGTTTTCACTTTCAGGAAAACATGATCACCAACTTTGAATTCTTGGTGGGTTCTATTCTTATCAGCATAGCTTTTCTGCTTGTCCTAGGCATCTTTCAAATTCTGTTTAATTTTTATCATTTGATCCTCCATCTCCTTTAGCAAATCTGGCCCAACTACTGCTTTGTCAGCTAGATTATCCTAGCTCACTGGAGTGTTTCACTTTCTTCAATAAAGTGCTTCAAATGGGCTCATCTTCAATGATGCATGATACCCATTATTGTAGGTGAATTATACCAAATGCAGGTAGTCTTCCCATCTTGCTGGTTTCTCCATCACGTACATTCTTAGCATGTCCTCTATTACTCTGTTCACCCTCTCTGTCTGTCCATCAGACTCAGGATGATACACTGTAATAAAATTCAGTTTCGTTTCGAATCCTTTGAATAGTCCTTTGCAAAATTTCAAGGTTAATTTCGGGTCCCTATCAGACACAATGATTTTAGGAATTCTGTGCAAGTGTGACACTTCTTTTAAGAATATGTCAACAACATATGATGCCTTGTGAGTGGTTTTTAGTGGAATAAAATGGGAAGCTTTTGTAAGCTTGTCCACCACCACCATGATCGAATCATGCTGCTTTCTCATTCTGGGCATTCCTGTAATAAAATCCATGGTCACCACTTACCACTTCCATTCCGGAATGGGTAAAGGATGCAACAACCCTATTGGGTGCCTATGCTCAGCCTTAACTTTCTGGCATTCCATACATTTGGCGATTTATTCAACGATCTCTCTCTTCATACCCGGCCAAAAGTAATGGCTTTTGACTGCTGCCACAGTCATCTGATATCCAGGGTGTCCAACATACGTCACATTATGCATTTCTTTTAGAATCACAAGTTTCAATTCCTGGAAATTGGGTATATACACTCTGTCTTTATACAGAAGTAATCCATCAGCTTCCAAGGTGTAACTTTCCCTTTTTTGTGGCCTTTCACTCTGCTGTAGCTTTGCTACCAAATCTCTGTACTGCAAATCCACATTTCCAGCTTCCAAAATTCTATCCTTAATATCAGTCTTGTACATGCTAATGGTTGTATCATCTAAGTCATGCAATTTTCTGCTGAGTGCATCAACTAGCTTGTTTTCCTTCCCCTTGATATGCTTGATATCAAAGTCGTATTCACACAGAAACTCTAGCCACCTACTTTGTCTAGTGTTTAAAGTCGACTGATCAAACAAATATTTCAGACCATTGTGGTCTGTTCTCAATTCAAATCTCCTTCCCATGAGGTAATGTCTCCATTTTCTCAGAGCGTGGATGATTGTTGCCAGCTCCAAATCATGAGTGGCATAATTATTTTCATTCTCTTTCAGCTTCCTGGACTCATAACAGATTACAAATCCATATTGGTTGAGAACTCCTCCCAACCCTTCCTTACACACATCTATGCACACCACAAAATCCATATTTGGATCTGCAATCCTCAAGATTGGAGCGTTGGTTAACAACTGTTTCAATCGCTGAAAACTCTTCTCACACTCTTCAGTCCACTGGAACTTTTTCTCCTTCCTTTGCAAGGAAGTGATAGGGTGAGCTATCCTTGAGAACCCTATTATAAACCTTATGTAGTGTTGACGGGCGAAATCGACCGTCAGTCAACTAAGAGAGTGCAACCGGTCCGGGGTTTTCTAATAACCCAAGTTGTTTGGAATGGAACACCCTGACGAGTTTAACGGCTCTATTGGCCACCCTAAGGTCTCCTAAGAAAACCAAAGAGGAATGATCTGAGCTAAGTAATCTAACTAAACTAAATAAATCAAACTAACTATAATAAAGGAAACTAGAAACTAATAAAACAAAGAAAGAAACTAACTTCACTAATCTAACTATGAACTACTAACTATTATATATACAAGATACTAACTATGATTATAATAACTCAAATCAACTATCTAATTATCAAGTTAATTACAGTTTATTCACAAATATACCTTACATACAATCTACAGATTTGAATAAAACCTGTGAAACTAATTTGCTTTCTGTCCCAAAACAGCAAAAGATAACTCTTTTTTTATTTTATGATTTATGAATAAGAAAATAAACTAACTGAAATTAAACAATCTAACATAATTTACTGAAATTAAATGATCTAATATTAAGATTATATCTATATTAAATTACTTAATGAAAACACTAAACTACACTAATTAATCTCGAAACGCTCCAGGTCTGTACTGTGTATGATTGCTTCTTAAGCTTATTGGAGGAATAAATTCACACCATTTATCGCTCAAGCTTCTCACAAAGGATGAACTATAATGCTTCCTGAAGTATGTTCCAGGACAAACAAAACATAAAAGAAATCATAAGAATTTTCTGATTATAAATTCCTGCAAAAGGGAAACCTATTGTCCAACAAATTTATATATTAGGATTCAATTCATGAAGAAGACAAAGCTATCATCCACAAACAGAATCTACAACTGTTATGTCTTTTAACTATTTGGAAGAGACAAGATATAGATAACAGAAATAAAATTATATCACTTGAATTTGATTTAGATAGCAAAGTAATACTAAACCATAAACAATATGATATACAAAGCATGGAACAAAGTGTTGATATATTGAAAAGCAAAAGCTATGACAAGACACCAATTCTGCTCTAGTTTGAATCAAAATTCTATATCCTTGTTCTCCCCGACTGAGGATGATCGATTATTACAAAAACATAGGTTTATATAGGTTTCTCACAAGGTAAAACATCCTTGTGAATAAATTCAAATAAGTTCATACAATCTGGGAATAATCCCAAAATCCCTTAAACTAAGTAACTAAAAATGCAAATGAAATCCTTAAGATATCTTCCAACTGCTCCTCATATCCATTACCAATTCGAATTTTCCTGTATTAGACACAAAGATCAAGTTAGAGGAGTATTTTATTAARAAAATAATAAAAAAATGACTTCTATAGACTCAGCTACAGAATCTTYTGATTCTGTAGCTGGTCTAKAATAGTAAACASGACCAGATATATAATCAAATCAAATCGAATCAAATRATMTTTTAATAATCAAACGGTTCAATAAAAATAATCCTTTAAATCAAACCAAATCAAACAAGATACAATCGGGACTGAGTAGAAGTGCTCTGTTTTCCAATTAACATAAGATTGAATCAAATCTTAACAAAATTGTTTCATGAATATAATCGATGATAAACCAAATCATATGAGATACAATTATTAACGATTTGCATAGGATTCATATCGTTAAATTCACTGCCAATATAGAAAGATTGTCATGATTTCATGCGTAACTATATCCATAAAATCCAGTCACGGGATTCGTTCGCTGGGTTTCAGACATTTCACAGGTTTAACCGAAAACAATGGTTATCATTTACCAATTTTAATCACAACAGCAGATTGATATCTCTTAATTACAAACATGATGCACAAATAACTTCCATTATAATCGGATGAAACCATATTGACTCAGAAATATTTACACAGTCAATGGACAGAGACGCGATAAAATCGACATAATTCATGAACTCGGCAATAACCGACACCAATCTTTATCAAGTTAATTATATAAACAATATCGATACTCTTAACAGAATTCAATTCCAATAATAATGAGAATCGAATTAGTTGCAAATTGTATATGTATAATCAGAACAACATCAGATTTGGTCGCAAGACGTTGAAAGAAAATGTAACCCATTTATCAATCACATTCAGATAAAACA
>JASDQU010010835.1:201012-211996 GCA_032191745.1 Picea mariana | reverse complement strand
CTCACAAAACAATGTATCGAGCAAGGGTTCAAACCATAAAATCGAAAATCCCAAAGGTTGATCAATGCGCCTTGCAAAACTCAAACCATTTCAAACTTATGATATCAAACTTATAGTATTGCCAATGTGTTTTTAGCATAATCAAAGTGTAAAACATTGCAACTAATGGCCATATGAAAATGATAGGTCAAGAATCGTGTCATATATAAAACCAAAATGAATTATGACTTTTATGTCATCAAACATAACTCATAACTTAATATTTTCAATACTTTATCAAAAACCAAGTTGCGCAATTAAAGTGCATGGATATAGTTTGAAGAAACTTTTGCAACGATGTGATAAACCAATGGTCAAGTGTTTTTTAGTAAATCAATAAAAAATGACGACAGTCAGAGCAACGAAAGAGGTATTTTCACACTTTCAGTTGTGAAAACTGTAGCGAAACCAAAATGCAAAAATGAAACAAATGTCTAGAAGCACAATGCGACGATGACTTGTCGATTATAAGACAAGGGGTGTAGGCATCTTTTTGTTAGGACAAAATAAAAATGTATTGGCTGCCAACAATGGCGACACGCTGGGCGAAGTAGTTATCTCTGTCATAAGAAATGAATTCAGGACTAGACAACAAAGAAAAATTTCAACTCAAAACAACAACCGAAAATTGTACTACATCATCATCAACTATCTTTTCCAGCGATGTCTTAAAAGATGCAAACTAATAACAGTCTTAAAGATCTGCAAGTCATGATTTTTATGATAAAATCTTCAATACTATTGGCATGGCCACTGCTGCCAGCAGGTGTCCATAGCCTCGACAGGGTTTCCATTTAACCCACTCGGACGTCTTTATCCTATCAAGAAGCTCTAGATTAGAATAAAGGACATTAAAAGAGGTTTCTTATAATTTTACAGATTTTCATTTACCTGACATTGCTTCACTGCCAGCGAGCCTGTTCAGTACCCCGACAAAGTTGTCTTGGCGCCATGCTTGCATTTACCCGCTGCCAGCGAACCTGTTTAGTATCCCGGCAGGTTTACAAATACTTCCCACAGCTCATATTTTTATTTTGTTTTTCTTTTATAAATAGTTGAGCGGGGTGACGCTGAAAAATCTTGGTATTTTTTCATATTTTTAGACCTCATCATAATTTTATAATATTGTCCATGATTTAGCTCTAGAAATGTTTTATTTCTAAAACAACTTGCTATGACATGGAGACATCCTTTTGAGTCATTCCTTTACGGAAAAGGGACAGCGCAAAAAGGTAAAGATAACCATGACAAACTTCACTTAGAAACTAAGATAGTAAACTTCTTTCAAACAACATTTTCCAATATCGTTTTCAGAAATACCTATTACTGATGTTTGTACAATCTTTTAGGAGTTATTTCAGTGAAGAGATTTTTCTATGATCTATGTTTGAATGACTCAGTGTATAAGCATGCATATGTTTCAAACACAAAAAAACACACCAAACTGATCAATCAAATCCAAATCATAAAACGAAAACGAAGGCAAAAAATGAAAACAAAAGAAATATTTACATAATATACAAGGATAAAAATCATGCAAAGTATCTCTTCAGGACTTGGCCATTCACCGGGTAGGTGTCATGCTGTCCTTCAAGACTCTGCAAACGAAAGGAACTAGGACCCAACTTTTCAGCAATCAAGAATGGCCCAAGACACAAATTTTCAAATTTAGTGTGTTCTCCCTTCCCTTCGTGTGATTTGTCCCACTTTAATACGAGATCGCCAACTTCAAAATTCCTATCAGAAGTAGAATTAGAATCGAACCAGTTTTTGATTAGTTGTTGATGTTGATCAAGTTTACGCTTGGCTTGGGTTCTTACTTCTTCTAATATCATCAAAGCGTTGATACGGATTTCTAAAGAGGAACATTCTTCTTCATGAACCTTTTGTGACAATTGGAGCAAAGGAAGAAGAACATGAGGTGGAAAAATGGCTTCTCTGCCATAAATGAGGAAGAAGGGGGAGTTACCTATAGCAGCTTTGGGTGTCACCCTATCAGCCCATAATGCATTCAGCAGTGCATTGTGCCATTTCTTGTGATTTTCAGCCACGGTTCTCTTGATAATCTTGATCAAGTTCTTGTTTGTTGACTTTGCTAAGACATTGCCCTGGGGTTAATAATTAGCGGAGTACTTCAGCTTTATTCCTTTTTCCAAGGTGAACTCACTCATTTCAAGAGAAGAAAAGTATGAAGCGTTATCGAAGACTAGACAATCAGGTATGACAAAACGGGTAATGATATGCGAGTTTAAAAAGGCGATCACCTGACTTGTGTTCACAGTTTTTAGCGCGGCGGCTTCAGACCATCGGGTAAAGTAATGAGTGGCTGTCACAATGTATTTGTGTTGTTGTGAGCATGGAGGGTTAATAGGACCAATGATATCAAGGCCCCATTGCTGGAAAGGAGAATCGACTGTAACGAGTTGTAAGGGAAAGGCTAGTTTTTGCAATCTCCCTGACACTTTTTGACAAATAATACATTTTCGGCACAAGGCGTGAGCGTCTCTAAAAGGTGTTGGCCAGTAATAACCGTCTCTTAAGACTTTATGAGCAGTGGTATCGCCACCGAAGTGACCACCAACTTCTCCTGCATGCAACTCGAGAAAAACTTTCTCTTCTTCGTCCTTTTTGAGACAACGCATCAGTACGCCATCAAAATTCTGACGAAACAGTATATCGTTAACTAGATGAAAGGAGGCAGACTTGATTCTCAATGCTCTTCTTTTGGCAGGGTTAAGGTCACGGGGTGCTGATCCATGTTGAAGACAATGTCTAATGTCGCCGTACCAAGGACTTGTGAGGTTTTGTGTACAACAGATCATACTTCGATCGCGTTGTTCAAGGAATGACATATCACTATCTTCTTGTTGTTCAGTTTCTGAATCAACTACCAATTTACACAACCCTTGGCCTCTCATGATCTGGGCTAGAGTGATTTCTAGGTCAAACTCTTGCAAGGAGGTGACCCAGTTGGATCTTTTCTTTCCTAACTCCTTTTGCACTAACAAGTTCCTAACTGCAGGGTAAGGAACAATGACCTTGGTTCTTGACTTCAGAAGATAAGACCGAAAATGCTTAACTGCCTTGAAGACAGCGTAGGGTTGTCGATCAATTGCTGGGTAGTTAAGTTCAGCACCTTTGAAAGCGGAGCTCATAAAAGTGATGGGTACTTCGTTTTTCTTAACATTCTTCTGAGTTAGAACTGCGGCATAGGAACGATCATAAGCGAAAGTATAGAGTGAAAAGTCTTGAGAGAAATCAAGACTCATGAGAGACGAAGCATCAATTATAGCCTTCTTTATATCATTAAAATCTTGGTTTTCAGTGGGTCCCCAATGATATTGGGTGTCCTTCTTAATCAGGTTCTGGAGAGGCCTGACCATTTCGAAGAAACTGGGGACAAACCTTCTCACGAAATTTGTCTGGCCAAGGAAGGACTGCATGGATTTCTTGGAGGTAGGCGGAGGAAGTTTAGCGATGACTTGGGTCCTCTCGGGGTCAATAATCATTCCATCTCTAGACACAATGAATCCTAGTAGCTTACCTTGTTCTAGTACAAAGATGGACTTCTTTGGGTTCAAGGAGATGCCGAATTTACGACATCATAGTAGAACGGCTCGTAGGTGAGCTAGATGATCGTCTTTGTTCTTATAGTAAATGGTCACATCATCTAGGTAGACTACTACGAAGTGATTGATCAAGACTCGGGAAGCAATATCCATTGCTCTCTGGAAGGTAGCACTAGAATTAATCAATCCAGAGGGAATTTTACGATAAGCATAAGTGCCCCACGGAGTAGGGAAGGTAGTTTTCAATTGGTCTGACGGAGACATTAAGACTTGGTTGTATCTAGAGAAACCATCCAATAAGGACAGCCTCTCGGATCAAGATACTTGTTGAAGTATCTGTTCCATGGGAGGGACAGGATAATTATCTTTATCAGACGCTTTGTTGAGGTTTCGAAAATCGACACAAAGTCGAATTTCCCCATTTTTCTTCCGCACTGGGATGAGGTTGGATACCCATTGAGTATGTCTAACAGGAAAAATTATTTTAGCACCTAGGAGTTTATTCAATTCTTTTTGTACGGTCAGTTCCAATTTGGGATGCATTTTCCTCAGTTTATGTTGGAAAGGCAAGGTTTGGGGCTTCATTGGGATAACATGCTGTATAATATTAGGGTCGAATGTCTTAAGATCTTCGTAAGTCCATGCGAAGACATCCTTAAACTCTTTAAAAAATTTAACAAACGCAACTTTTTCTTGTTTAGAACATCCCAAGCCTAAATTGATACACTGAGGGTTTTCACTAGTTCCTAGATTGACTTTTTCATAAGACAGCGAGGAACTATTGGTTTTACAATTGACCATTTTTTTAAATTTATCTTCAAAATCATAAAAAATTTCTAATCTAGCAACAGATTTGGGTAAGGAATTTACCATGTCTGATTGAGTTTCAAGAGGTTTCGGATTAGGTATTACCATAAAGTCATGCAAATTGTCATCATGTGTTTGTTCATCTATCACGACTCCTTGGAAGGTTTCGTCCATGTGCAGAAAGTTAATGATCTGTTGATCATCATCAAATACTCTCCAGTTCGTGATGTTATCTAGAACAGATGGTCGAAACAACAGCTCCACGGAGAATGCATTTGGAGATAAGCCTTCTGCAGGAAGAAGTTTAGAGGCAACATTAGAAAGTAGATCTTCTTCAGTATTACTTGATCTAGGAATGGAATTTATATTAAAAGAAGAAAATTCATTTATTAAACTCCATACCTCGGATTGGTAACATTTGAGATGCGGGGTAAGACAATGTATAGAATTTCTCACTTGCCTGACCACTATCTCTGAGTCACCAAATACAACTAGATTTTGAATGTGCATGTCTAAGTCTTTTCTGAGACCTTGTAGTAAAGCCTCATATTCTGCAACATTGTTAGTACATTTAAATTCTAATCTACGAGCCAATAACGTTTTGTTACCTGCGGGATCAATGATGACGCAGCCTGTGCCAACTCCTTCTTTAGACTTGGAACCGTCGAAGTATAAAGACCAAATTTGATTTTCATCGTGCTCACAGGATTGTTGGATAGAAGCTATTGGCTGCATATATGCTTTGACCTCGGATTGTTGTTGTAAATTGTTGATAGGTGAAACTTCAGCCATGAAGTTTCCGAAGTAGGTGTCCATTCCTTGGACTTCCGACGAATCTGCTGGAGGAGTATATGGTTCATTGGGGTCATTCAAGTCTGTGACCATGAACTTGAGGTAACGCTCATGGTTCACCCTAATCTTGTTGGGTTTACCGTTTTCCGGAAGCCACAGGTGAGACCAGTCTGTTGCGAAGTAACCGTGCAACTGTTCTGACCAGTCCCTGCTCAAAAACATACCATACACTTCGGGAATATCAACCACAATTATATCGATGACTTGATGAACCTTTGGGTTAGACGATAATCTAATCAAAACATTTTTCAATTCGCCTATAACTTTAACATCTGTTCTATCAAGCTGTATGATTTTCAAATAAGATGGTTCTACTTCGGCATTAATCTTTCGGCAGACTGACCAAGGCATCACGTTTGATGACGCACCTGATTCAACCATACAGTTATGTACATTTCTGTTGAAGATTTCGAAAGTTAGAAGAAAAGGAGGTACATTCTTGTGAGTGTTTAAAGTAGTAGCTTGTGGTTTCTTACTCGCATTTTCTAAGACTACCTTATCTGAATTATTTACACCATTTACATTGTTATTTACACTATTTACATTTGGTACAAGAAGGCTTTCTTTATCTTGAGGATCCAGATTGTTTTTTGTGGAAGTCTTCTGTGGGACTTTGCTTTTCACAACCCTATTACTGTATGAATTGCCATTCTTTCCATTATCTGAAATATTTTGCAACATTTTTTGTAACAAAAACGAAAATTTCAACAACTCAAAAATAGAGATGTTAGCCCGTAATTTCTTAAGGTCTTCAACAACATCATAATCTATTTTATGGCTAGCATTAATTTGTTTGGTTTCAACTAATTTAGAAGGCTTTGGAGGTAGAGTTGTGGTATTATCGACAGGAGGTCTATTTGCGGTCTTGCTCCTAGTATTGTAAGGGTGCACAGTCTCAAAGTTAGCTTGGAAGATACTATCAAAGATATTTGGAGAAGACTCTTCTTCTTGGGTTGTTTGCTGTTCGACTTCCTCTTGAGGGATTTCAGGAGGCATGAAGTCATCTTGGGGTCCTAGGATTGTCTGAAGAGCATATTGCAAACTTTCTAGGTTCAAGCCTTCTGGGTTTGGATTAGGTCGGCTAGTTTGAAAAGGCTTTCGGAAAGGAGGTTTGTAGGGTCCTTTACTCGAAGAGGCTTCATYAGTTGACCTTTTTAAATCTATGACTTGATTAGATAACTTCTGTACAACTTTGGTTAAATTTTCCAAATCAGAGTTTTCGGGTTGTGATTTGTTCTGTGTAGGTCTGGGAAGAATTTCAATCTTCTTCTTGGAAGAAGAAACAGTCTCAATCTCGTTGCTAGAGGAATATTTAAGGCTAAGAATATCTTTTTCAATTTGAGTAGCCTCTTCAAAAACTTCTAACAACGTTGCCTTTTTGGATCTTTTCACCCAAATAGGTATACTTTGATGTAGAGCTTTAGTGTAGTAAGCTATTACAAGGCTTTCTGCAGGCATAGAATCTGCAGGGATTCTATTCTTAAGTGTTAAAAATCTCTGGTTAAAATATTTAACATTTTCTTTAGCATTCATTTTCAAGTTTGAAAGATCCATGACTAAGACTTCTGGAGGTTTGCCATCTCCGAATTTTTCCAAAAAAAATGACTCAAACTTTTCCCAAGATACTATAGTGTGAGGCTGCTAGGCAAAGTACCAAGTGGACGCATTACCCTCAAAGGTGTAAGGGAACAACCTACAGACAACATCTTCATGTTCAACGTTACGGAGTCTGATGGCTAACATAAATTTTTTGATATGATCTTCAACTATCTGTTTTGAATCGGGATCAAAATTAGGAAGCCATTTCTTCGGGTGCTTGGGTAAAGGATGTTGGGCACAAGGTACCGCTACAGCATCCTGGTCCAACCATGGTCTAGCAGGGTTGTTCTGATTTTCCATTGGGGAATTGGGTGTCGAAGGACGGGAAGCTGGTTTACCTTCGTCAGAAGAGGAATCTCCTCCAGAAGAAGAAGGATATGAGGGAGGAGGTGAAGGAGGAGGTGAAGGAGGTATCCCAGATCCTCCTGCAGCAAGATTTGTGTTTGGATCTGTAGGATTCACAGTGGGATGTATATCGCCTAGTTGTTCTCTAACTTCAGAGAAGTCTAGAGGTTGACTCCACGGGCAATGTGGTTGTCTAAGACTAGCAAAGGCTTTGTGTTATTTGATAAGAGATTGTCTGAAAATTTCTTGTATATCACCACCTGTAGGATTAGGGGTTGTTGGCTCAACTGTGATCTGAGGATCTTCGGTTGAAGTAGTTGTTGCTTGAGGGGGGATATTATCTTGTGAACGACTTCTAGTCACTATGAGTGTGCGATTAGGTGGGGGAGGAGTCTTTCGACCACCTCGTTCCATTAATTAAGTTCAGGCCCTCCTTCTAGCGCCATTTGTTGACTAAGAGAGTGGAACTAGTCCGGGGTTGTCTAATAAACCAAGCCGTTTGGAATGGACCACCCTGACGAGTTTAACGGCTCCGATGGCCGCCCTAAGGTCTCCTAAGAAAACCAAAGAGGAATGATCTGAGCTAAGTAATCTAACTAAACTAAATAAAGCAAACTAATTATAATTTAATACAAGAAACTAACTATAATAAAGGAAACTAGAAACTAATAAAACAAAGAAAGAAACTAACTTCAGTAATCTAACTATGAACTACTAACTATTATATATACAAGATACTAGCTATGATTATAATAACTCAAATCAACTATCTAATTATCAAGTTAATTACAGTTTATTCACAAATATACATTACATACAATCTACAGATTTGAATAAAACCTGTGAAACTAATTTGCTTGTTGTCCCAAAACAACAAAAGATAACTCTTTTTGATTTTATGATTTATGAATAAGAAAATAAACTAAATGAAATTAAACAATGTAACATAATTTACTGAAATTAAATGATCTAATATTAAGATTATATCTATATTAAATTACTTAATGAAAACAGTAAACTACACTAATTAACCTGGAAACGCTCCAGGTCTGTCCTGTGTATGATTGCTTCTTAAGCTGATTGGAGGAAGAAATTAACACCATTTAGCCCTCAAGCTTCTTGCAAAGGATCAGCTATAATGCTTCCTGAAGTATGTTGCAGGACAAACGAAACATAAAAGAAATCATAACAATTTTCTGATTATAAATTCCTGCAAAAGGGAAACCTATTGTGCAACAAATTTATATATTACGATTCAATTCATGAAGAAGACAAAGCTATCATCCACAAACAGAATCTACAACTGTTATGTCTTTTAACTATTTGGAAGGGACAAGATATAGATAACAGAAATAAAATTATATCACTTGAATTTGATTTAGATAGAAAAGTAATACTAAACCATAAACAATATGATATACAAAACATGGAACAAAGTGTTGATATATTGAAAACCAAAAGCTATGACAAGACACTTGTTCTGCTCCAGTTTGAATCAAAATTCTATATCCTGGTTCTCCCCAACTGAGGATGATCGATTATTACAAAACCATAGGTTTATATAGGTTTCTCACAAGTTAAAACATCCTTGTGAATAAATTCAAATAAGTTCATACAATCTAGGAATAATCCCAAAATCCCTTAAACTAAGTAACTAAAAATGCAAATGAAATCCTTAAGATATATTCCAACTGCTCCTCATATCCATTACCAATTCGAATTTGCCTGTATTAGACACAAAGATCAAGTTAGAGGAGTATTTTATTAAGAAAATAATAAAAAAATGACTTCTATAGACTCAGCTACAGAATCTTCTGATTCTGTAGCTGGTCTAGAATAGTAAACAAGACCAGATATATAATCAAATCAAATCGAATCAAATGATCCTTTAATAATCAAACAGTTCAATAAAAATAATCCTTTAAATCAAACCAAATCAAACAAGATACAATCGGGACTGAGTAGAAGTGCTCTGTTTTCCAATTAACATAAGATTGAATCAAATCTTAACAAAACTGTTTCATGAATATAATCGATGATAAACCAAATCGTATGAGATACAATTATTAACGATTTGCATAGGATTCATATCGTTAAATTCACTACCAATATAGAAAGCTTTTCATGATTTCATGCTTAACTATATCCATAAAATCCAGTCACGGGATTCATTCAGGTATAACCGAAAACAATGGTTATCATTTACCAATTTTAATCACAACAGTAGATTGATATCTCTTAATTACAAACACGATGTGCAAATAAATTCCATTATAATCAGATGAAACCATATTGACTCAGAAATCTTTACACAGTCAATGGACAGAGACGCGATAAAATCGACGTAATTCATGAACTGGGAAATAACCGACACCAATATTTATCAAGTTAATTATATAAACAATATCGATACTCTTAACAGAATTCAATTCCAATAATAATGAGAATCGAATTAGTTGCAAATCGTATATGTATAATTAGAACCGTATCAGATTTGGTCGCAAGACGTTGAAAAAAAATTTAACCCATTTATCAATCACATTTAGATAAAACATAACTAATTCCAATTGTAGCACTGACTGTATCACAAAATCAGCCTATTTTAAACAAATTCACTTATCATCAGGGCATTCAACTGCATTTAAATTTGAACAATCATATCTACTCGACGATCCATCGAATCGAAAACAAATCCAACCGAATCTTAAATCATAACAAAATTATGTACAACGGAGCATGCCTATGTAAGAGAGCAAGTGAAATATGTATACAGAGTATAATATAAATGAGTGGAGGTTATACAATCACAATTGCTGAAACTATGTCAATTTTGAATTGACAATAGCGGTAGCAGATTCGACATTTTTGAACAGGATTGACCCAACAGTTCGTTGCTTCTTATCGTTGGGTTGCATCTTTTTGCCACTTGGTTTTCCAAATCATGGATTCTAGACTGCAACGTAGGTACATCCAAGTAATATCTCTCTAATCACAGTTGACACTGATCACAAGGTGCATCAACATTTTGAACAGAAGGGGGTTTTGATGATTCCCCGAGGGTTTCATGGGATGGTTTAATACCAGGAAAATCAAGGTTATCCCGCAGATAGGGAGGTAAGTTCTTAACGAAATCGTAAGGAGGTTTGCTACACAATCCCTCGGAGTAAGGGTACTCCTCGGCGAGAAATCATTCCACTTCAGAATCTGAGTCTTCGTTGACCGCGATAGGCTCTAATTTAACAGGGGGCTTGGGTTTATTCCTCGCCATGCACGAGATCAGTCTTGCATTTTTCTTGCCTCTAGCATTAGTAACAGTCTTAGGTTTTGGATTTCTGGTCATGGGTTTATCCACTTCAGCTCGCTTAGTCACAGCCATAGGTAAACTTGTAGGTGGGTCAGGTTCAGGTTTAGGTAGTAAAATATTATAAGGCACAGGGGTAGGCTTGGTCTCGGTCACCACGGGCTTGTCAACCTGTGGAAGGTCCAACTCTTCGAAATGATTACGGCTGAGGAAATCATCCCAACAATCACCATGCAACCTTAACTCGTAAACCACTATCAACTTAATCAAACCTAAATGGAAAAGGCTGGTATCAGCTTGGCTGTGCTTGTATCTTTTAGCCATTTTGAATAAGCTTTGATGCAAATAATGGGGCATACTGAGCTCAAAACCCATAAACACCATTAATAAACGCAGGTGAAACAGGAAGACGAAACCATACCTGCCTTCACACGTAACGAATTGCTTGATACTCATCAAGAGATCATACCAG
>JASDQU010010835.1:155129-166533 GCA_032191745.1 Picea mariana | reverse complement strand
TATGAATCTATAATGAAAAACAATACTTGGGAATTGACTGAATTGCCTAAACATAAGAAGCCCATTGGATGCAAATGGATATACAAACCCAAGTTTAAATCAGATGGTAGTATAGATAAGTATAAGGCTAGACTGGTTGCAAAGGGGTATTCACAAACAAAAGGTATTGATTATGTTGAAACATTTGCACCAATAGCTAAATTGAATACTATCAGAATGTTAATCACTTTAGCTACAAAGTATCATTGGAAGTTGCATCAGTTAGATGTTAAATCTGCATTTTTGAATGGTGAGTTAAAGGAAGAGGTTTACCTTACTCAACCTGAAGGGTTTGTTGAAAGGGGCAAGAACACTTAGTGTGTAAGTTAAAGAAAGCATTGTATGGACTAAAACAAGCACTTAGATCATGGTATGAGAAGATAGACTCTTTCTTTCTTCAACAGGGTTTTATGAGGAGCAAAAGTGATCCAAATCTGTATACCAAATTTGATGAACAGGGGTATATCGTATTGATTTCATTATATGTTGATGATTTAATAATTACAGGAAATGCATAGAAGTTGATTGATGAAATCAAGGAGCAGTTGTTAACAGTATTTGAAATGAAAGTTCTTGGTGAGCTACATTACTGCCTAGGTCTTGAAGTTTGGAGAAATGCAGGCCAAACTTTTGTTTGTCAGAGTAAGTATATCATAGAAATACTTTAGAGATTTAGGATGGATCAGTGTAAGTCTTCTACTGTTCCCATGCAACAGAATGTGAAACTGTCTTGTGATGATGGTTCGAAGGAGGTGAATGGCACTGTGTATAGGAAGATGGTGGGTAGTCTGAATTATCTCACCACAACCAAACCTGATATTTCATATTCTGTGAGTGTGTTAAGTCAGTTCATGGCAAAACCTCATGAAAGCCATTGGAATGCAGCAAAGGCAGTACTCAGGTATCTAAAAGGTACACTTGATTATGGTATTAAGTATACTGATGCATCTAATGTTGAGTTAGCAGGTTATTCAGATTCTGATTGGGATGGAAATATAGATGATCGAAGATCAACCACTGGATATGCGTTCAACATTGGATCCGAGGTTGTTTCATGGAGCAGTAAGAAGCAGCCTACTGTATCTTTGTCCTCTACCGAAGCAGAATGTAAAGCCTTGTGTGCAGCAACTTCTGAAGCTGTTTGGTTAAGAAGACTTCTTCAAGATGTTGGAGAAGAACGAAAGGAACCTACGATGATAAGATGTGACAATCAAATCTCAATCAATATTGTGAAGAATCTGATCTTTCATGCAAGGACAAAGCATGTTGAAGCTCGGTATCATTTTGTTCGAGAAAAGTTTCAGTCAAATGAAATAACTCTTGTGTATTGTAATACTAGTGAAAATGTTGCTGATATTTTCACTAAGCCTCTTGGAAAGATTAAGTTTGAACTGTTTAGGGAGATGTTAGGTGTAGAAGTCAATCCATCCTCCATTAAGGGGGAGACTTGGAAATAATGGAGAAAGAGCTAGTTGTAAGCGCCAGTTAGAAGAGTCGGTTCTTAGTTAAGAGTCAGTTGACTAGTTGTCTTTTGGTTTGGATGTAGCCGACTCGGGAGAGTCTTTTCCTATATAAACATGTAATCCATCTTCATTGAATACCAAAAAGTGAGCGTATCCTCACCGTGTTTCTTTGTGTGGTATATTTTATCTAAAATCTATGATGCTTTCAAGAAAATGACCGTCCGAAATGCCATTGGAATTTTCTACTTTTATTTCCAAAACGATACGACTTTGGGAGTTTATATTACAGCTCTTCCATTGTTTGCAAACAGAAAGTCTAATCATGTGGTCTGGAGTGGGTCACTCGTGATTCGAAGACGAAAGGAAGAACCCTATGATTGTGTGAATCACAAGGAGACGATAAAATGTTAAGATAACACAAATAATAGCCTTAACCTACTCGCAGTCTGGATGTGCATCGCTTTCATTCTATGCAGGGTAAGAGTCAAGACTATTCCACCTACTTTAATATACAATCGCTGCAATATCTTAACATATGGACAGAAAGAGCACCCCATTGGAATTTTTAACTTTTAATTCCAAAAGTTGCGACTTGGCAACTTATATTACAACTCGTCCGTCGTTTGCAAACAGACCGTCTAATTATGTAGGTCCAGAGTTTGTCACCCTTGATTCGAGGACTAAAGGAATAACGTAGGTGATAAAAACTTAATCTGGTTTTCCTAATAAAATTGATCCAAAATCCGGCAGGAATTATGCCAAAAAGTTTTGTGAATTTACTGTTTCATGATGAAGTTGGTGGTAAATTCTTTCATTTTATTTACTTGAGGTTGACTTTGTTTGATTAAAAAAAATTAGACTATTTTATATATTTTTTTAAGGTTAGAATATTGTATTACCTTTTAAGAGTAAAAAGATAAAGTAGACCAAGAGCAATCAAAATGCAAAGTTGCCCTTAATGGACCAAAAATTGATAAAGTTCTATAGTTTTTCTGGATTCGAACATATGCAACCAAACAAATTATAAAACCGTAACTAAGAAAAAATACTAGTATTAAGAAAAAGGTGGTCACTTTTTTCTGGATTCGAACCTATGTAGCCAAACAAGTTATGAACCCGTAACTAAGAAAAAATACTAGTATTAAGCAAAGGGTGGTCACTTAGCAGAGCGATAAACCTAATCTTCTGACCTATTGTCCATTTGGCATAGTTGAAGTAGAATTGGCCATTTCAGAATGGTGACAAGTTGTCTTGGCACGTCCTAAGCATGTTGGCGCTGCTGAGGGATGGAGCAGATTATGTTGGCGCTACTGAGGGATGGAGAAGATGTCTAGTAGCAAATCTACCCTTTTATCGAGTATCTCTGTTATAAGATTTCCATTCTCCTACAGAGGTATTAGAACCATCCCGACACCTTCATCCATTGTCTCATCACCGACTTCATACCACTCCACCATGCAACCCTAAATCATTCTTCGTTGAATCTTGCTTGCCGACAAATGGAGCCAAATGGCCATATTTCTCATCAACCTGGGTCACCATATTGCTAGGTTCGTTGTTCGTGTCACTGGACGAGGACATAGGACTCCCTCTCCGGTCCTCAAAAGTTATGAAAGACCCAGTACCTATGAGTGCTATGCCCTATTCTCAGATGCAAGGCATGATGTGGAATAGAGTTCCCTCAATTCGGGAAAGGTGATATGAAAATATCGTTTTTGGATGGAAGAGATTTGCGATGGGCGAACAAACCAGACACTAACAAGCATAAAGTGTCACCCTCCCACCTGGATTGTTGGAAATAGTAATTACAAGTCTGTGAGCTTTATGTCTCGGTCGATTTGTCGGGTCATTTTGTTAGTAGATTTTTCAATCAGCTGAATAGTCAGTCAATCAAACTGCCATTCAGTCTCCTAATACAAAGTCACATGTTTAAGGAACATCAATTTTATCAGATGGCAATAAGGGGAGTTAAATTAATGAAGCCAATCTGTTATGTAGTTGAGAGTCAGTCCTATTAATTGTCATCTTTAATATTGAGTTGTCATCTTTAATATTGAGTCAGTCCTACTTTTGAAGGAAGTCTCAATTGTAGTTCATATAAGTCTGAGTCTTTAGTTAGTCAAATAGCAAATTCAAAGAGGTAGAAAGAACAGAGTTGTGAAGAAGAAACAACAACAACAGAGGAGTAGAAGAAGTCTCAGCACAAGCTGTATGTCTCTGAAGTAAATAGAAAAAGTTGTTTGAGCCAAGGCTCATCTCAGTATTGTAATCTGTAACCGTGCACATGCACAACACTTAGAGATTTAATATATATCAAGTAGTTTGTGTGTTGACAATTCATGTGTAATTTTAAGCTTTTGTTGTGTCTATGAATTTATGTGTTATAGATTAGCACATAGTGAAAAATTGTTACTTCAAATATTTTATCACAACTCACAAAAATTCCAGTAGGTTTCCCTTTGTGTGGTACTTCCTGAGTGTTCAACGACAAAGTTGTGGTGCACAGTATTTGAAACTGCATTGTGCAGGGTTTCCTTGCATGTTGTAGATTCGAGATCTGGTATCAAAGATGGTTGATCAAAAGAAAGTTGATCAGAGAAGGTTCTATCAGAACAAGTTCAAGAGCAGAAACTCTGTTGTAAATTGAAATATGGATTCTACCTCAAAGTTGCAACCTCCCACTTTTACAAGCAATAATGATGAGTTATGGTCCTTGACCATGAAGGTGTTGATCCTAGGTCAAGATGTATGGGAGATAGTCAAGAATGGCTACATGGAAAAAGTAGACCACGCAACATACAATGCCCTCACACAAGCTAAGAATGATGTCTTGAAAGATCAAAGAAAGAAGGATGGAAAGGAGATGTTTTACATACATCAAGCCATGCATGAGAGCATACTCCCAAGAGTTTCATCAAAAAATAAAGCTAAGGAAGCATGGGACATATTACAAACATCTTATCAAGGTATGGACAAAGTTAAGACTTCAAAACTACAAATTCTTAGAACAGATTTTGAAACTTTGTCAATGAAAGACTTTTCTTCAATAGATTCCTTTTATACCCATCTCATTGGCATGATAAATCAAATTAAGTCTCATGGTGAAACCATAGAAGAAATAAAATTTGTTGTGAAGGTACTTAGGAGTCTTCCTCCTAACTTTGATACCCTAGTTGTGACTCTATAAGAGAGCAAAGGCTTGAGTCAATTTAGTTTAGATGAACCACAAATTTCCCTCATTAATTGTGAACACAGATTGAATAGGTCAAGTATGTCATTAGATAATGCATTTTCCATGTAGTGATTTATAAGTCGTGGAAGAGGAAGGGGGAGAGGTAACTTTAGAGGCATAGGAAGAAGAGGAATAGGAAGAAGTTCTATCAGAGGTGGACATAGTAGAAGTCCTCAAAACACTGGTGGAAGAGGTCAAAACCCAAATACCAATCAACCAAGTGGTCAAAGAACTAACAATTCAAAGATTCAATTCCATTACTATGAAAAGTATGGACATTATGCATATGAGTGTAGGGAGAGATAGTATAATTAGAACAAGAAAGGTTAAGATCAGTCATACAGAGAAAATAACCAAACCAATCCTATGTTTATGTCACATGCCGAGGAAATTCCTGTAGTATCCCCAGTTGAATGTAATGTTTATCAAGCAAGTTCCTGTGCCATACTATATTTAGATTCGGGCTACAGTAACCAACATAAAATTGTTTTCTAGTTTGGATGAGTCAGTCCAAACCAAGGTTACACTTGGAACATATATCCAAGTCATTATCTTAGGCAAAGGCAGTATAAACATCTTAACGAAGCAAGGAGAATAAAAAGTTATGCATGATGTTTATTATGTTTCTGGTCCGAAGCATAATCTAATGAGCACATGACAATTGTTATAGAAAGGATACATAATCTACATGGAACATAATCATTTTGTGATTATGAATAGATTCTCAAGCAATCAACTTATTGCAAGAATCTAGATGACAAGCAACATAATGTTCACATTGACATTGAAGCCTTCCAAGAAGAGGAATACAATGCTAGTTGTTGGCAAAGAAAATGATGTGTCATTAGATAGTGCATTTACAACAGAAAGTACACGTAGTTCCAATGAGGAAAAAAATGCACGCAATATCAAGAAAGGATAAAGTGGCGCAAAGATGAAAACAACATTCCAATCTGATGTACAAGATGAATCTTGCTTATGGCATTTTAGATTTGGACATTTGAACTTTGGATGTCTAAAGCTACTACACACAAAGGATATGGTAAAAGGTTTTCCATTGATTGAAAAAACAGAAAGGATATGTGAAGGATGTATTTTTGGAAAACAACATAGAAAATCATTTCCAGTTGGCAAGTCTTACAGAGAAAAACCTACACTGGAAAGAGTACATTCAGACATTTGTGGACCAATGCAAACTCCATATATAGGAGTCAGTACTTATTTTCTAACATTCATTGATGATGTTTCAAGAAAGACATGGATTTATTTCCTAAGGCATAAATTTGACGCATTAGGTTGTTTTCGGCAGTATAATAACTTGTGGAGAAACAAAGTGGTTACTACATCAAGTTTATAAGAATTGACGGAGGAGGAAAATACATTTCAAAAGAATTTCAAAACTTTTGTAAATATCATGGCATCTATAGCAATTCACCACGCGATATACACCACAACATAATGGTGTTGCAGAAAGAAAGAACATAACAGTCATGGAAATGGCGTGGAATATGTTGGCATCCAAGCATTTTTCAAATGAGTATTGCGTTGCGCAGTAGTAACTGCAGTATACATCTTGAACAGATGTCTGATAAAGAGTGTGAAAAACATAGTTCTTCAAGAAGCCTAGACAAGTATGAAGCATAATGTGGCACACTTAAAAGTTTTTGGTTGTGTCACATAAACACATTTTCCAGATGAGATGAGAAAGAACTTGGACAAGAAATGATGGAAATGTGTATTTTTTGGGCATTGTGAAGAAACAAAAGGATACAAGCTATATGACCTTGTCACAAGAAAAGTCATAATCAACCGCATTTTTTAGTTTGTGGAGAATGAAGCATGGGATGGAAACATAACAAATATAGTCAAAATTATTGATGCATTGGAGCATGATGAAACAGAAGAAGAGGTGGTTCAAACTCCATGTACAATTCAATACGCAGTCCCTTCTACATTTGGCACTGCAACGCAAATCACAATGAATAATACTCCAGTAAGAACAACAGGTGCACATTCTACACCTAGAGTGCAACAAACATCAACAAGCAGTCTGAGTAGTTCTACATCTCCATATCCAACTTTAGCAAGCTTATTACCAAGGAAGACAAGAAGTATATGCGACATATATACCGAAAACGCATCAAATTCTTTTTCATTTTTTCCTCTATTTTCACAAATAGACAATCCTTTAACTTTTCAAAAAATGGTCAAAGATGATGTATGGGAACAAGACATGGATGAAGAAATCAAAAGCATAGAAAACAATCAGACATCGAAATTAGTAGATGTACGTGAAGACAAGGATGTGATAAGTGTCAAATGGATTTATAAAAGTAGGCAAGATGCAAAAGGAAATGTGCAAAAGCACAAGGAAAGATTAGTTGTAATAGGTCTTACACATCAACATGGAATTGAGTTCAATGAAACTTTTGCACCAGTTACATGCGCATGGACATAGTCAGAATTGTGTTAGCCATTGTCGTGCATAACATATGGATGGTTTTCTAAATGGATGTAAAGTCAACATTTTTGAATGAACACTTAGAAAAAGAAGTGTATGTGGAATAACCACAAGGCTATGAGGTTCCAGGATAAGAAGATAAAGTGTACAGATTGAAGAAAGCATTGCATGGTTTTAAACAAGCTCCCAGAGCTTGGTACAGTGGAATAGATTCTTATCTTGTATAGAATGGATTTCAGAGAAGTGAAAGTTATCCAACAATGTACATCAAAGCAAATCAGAAAGGTAATATGTTAATTGTTCGCTTATATGTGGATGATTTGATATTTACAGATAATTTTGGCATCAAAGAATTTAAGTTAGTCATGAAGGATGAATTTGAAATGACTGATTTGGGGCTCATAAGATATTTTTTGGGAATAGAAGTTCACCAATCCAAAATTGGTATATTTATTTCACAGTCTAAGTATGTGTATGAAATATTGAAAAGATTCAATATGATAAATTAAAATTCAGCCCCAACACTTGTCATAACATGACTGAAGTTGAGAAAGGAAGATAAAGAATCAAAGGTTGATCCCACATTGTTTAAAATACTAGTAGTAAGTCTTATGTATCTCAGAAAGACAATACCTGATATTATGTATGGAGTGAGCTCGATTTCAAAGTTCATGGAAACTCCAAAAGAATCACATTGAAAGGAAGGAAAGAGAATTCTGAGATATGTGAATGGAAAAAAATATTTTGGCATTAAGTAATCCACTTAAGAAGATATCAGACTCATTGGATACACTGACAGTGATTGTGGAGGCAACATAGATGACAGGAAAAGTACCTCTCCATATACATTTCATTTTGGAACATGTATGGTATCATGGGCATCAAGGAAGTATCCCATAATGATTCTTTCTTCAACAAAAACATAGTATGCTGTAGGTACAAGCATAGCTTGTCAAGCATTTTGGATGAGAAGAATGTTAAAATGTTTGTTGCAAGAATAATAGGAACCAATTACACTATTTTGTGAGAACAGTTCCACCATCACGTTGTCAAAGAATCATGTGTTTCATAAGAAAACTAAGTACTTTGATACAATGTATCATTTTATCAGAGTATTGGTGAATAACAATGTGGTCTGTTTAGAGTTTCACATATCAAAAGAACAAGTCACATATATTTTTACAAAGGCTTTAGAAAGAGATCCATTTCAGCATCTGCGCAGTAGTCTAGGAGTCTGTGTAGTAACATATAAGTGACAATAAAATGTAAACTCAAATTTTTTATGTACATTTTTTGTAATCCCACCTACTTATAATTAAGGGGGAGTGTTGGAAATAGTAATTACAAGGCGGTGAGTTTTACGTCTCAGTTGATTTGTTAGTGAGTTATTTTGTCAGTAGATCTCTTAGTCACTAAAAAGGTCAGTGAGTCTGCAAATACAAACTCGCATGTTTACTCAAGATAAGTTTGATCAATCAACAAGGAGGGGAGTTAAATTAATGAAGACAATCTTATCTTCTCGAGTTATGTTAATTAGTCGAGAGTCGTTGATATTAATGGTATCGTTTAATATTGAGTCAATATTACTTCTGAAGGAAGTCTCAGTCGTAGCTCATATAAGATAGGTAGAAAGAACATAGTTGTGAAGAAGAAACAACATCAGTTAAAGAGTAGAAAATTTTTGAGCACAAGCTCTCTGTCTATGAAGTCAACAAAAGAAGTTGTTTGAGCCAAGGCTCATCTCAATATTGTACTTTGTAGCTGCTTGCAATGCATCGAGATTTAATATATATCAAGTAGTTTGTGTGTTGAGAATTCAAGTGTGATTTTGAGCCTCTGTTGTCTCTCTGAACTTATGTGTTATCGTATCGAATAACACATAGTGAAAAATTGTCAACTAGATCACTATCAATTGAATCCTGAATTTAACAAACTCCATCCACCTGCATGGCCACCAAGTGTCAAAAATGTTCACGAGGTTGATCTTCATGTGGATCTCCATATCACCTCATCTGGGGAGATGAAAACCAAATTTAAAGTAACATTAACCTTTCTAATATATTTGCAAACATCGTTTTTTAGATACATATGCTTGAGCTGATTAAATTTTGGGATGATTTAAACATTCAATCTAGATTTACATCTATAGCACTTTTGGATAATATTTTAACCTTGTAACCAGGGTGGAAGGAAAGAAACGAATAAGGTCATTTACAAATAAGGTGAAAAGAGTAATCTTAAAGATAATTATGAGGTAAATAAATGAAACGAATTTTATATCAACACTGAATCTATACAGTAACCCAGACCATAAGACCATCGAATATTAACTATTAAGGATGCCACTGAAAATTCCATGAAAACCATCGAAAATCTTAGACGCATTAATATCGAATTCCCTTTGATAAACATATAATCATATGACACTGCAAGTTAGTGAGATCAACTATTTCACTTCCTTGTAAGCTATTGTATTAAAATGTCAAAAAATAATTGTGAATTATAAAATAATTATAAAATGTTTTGGCTAAACGTTTTACTTTTTGAGTTTTTTATTGGAATTCTGCAATGTAAATTTGAACACAATTACTGTTTTTTATTGTTTAAATTGCATTTCTGAATGCATAAATGAATTCAGCATGATAAAAAACCAGTACGGCACTTGGATTATACAAACTTAGCCACTCAAATATGAAGATCCAACCATTCATCACTGTAGTTCTGGCAAAATCAAATGGGAAAAATTGTCGAAAAACTTTCAAAAGGTAGAACATTTATACTACTGTATTATAAAAAAGATAATTCTATTCTTAATAAAATTATTTAAAATAGGAAAAAATTTCAAGATGGAAATTTATATTAATTTGGAAATTTATATTAAGGTTTATAAATCTTGATCAATCTTACTAATTTTTAATATGCAATCTGTAAAATGTTTAGTGATTTTTTTAAAAATATTCAAGTTTCTAAGAATTTTATATAATTTCTATAAAATTTTAGGCATTTTTAAGTAAAATAATTTTATTTTCTAAAATTTAGTTCAATCAATTTTAAAAAAAATGGAAATTCATCATTTTTTTAAAAAACATACAAATTAGCTCATAACCAAATCTAACCCCTAAAATCTTCATGGTTAATGTTAATTATCCTAGTTAAAATGAATTTATAATAATTTGAAATATTCATTGTTAATGTTAATTATCCTAGTTAAAATGAATTTATAATAATTTATGTTTTGTTTAGTTGATTATTTATAATAATTTATGTTTTGTTTAGTTGATTATTAAATTTACGCAGGAGGGATGGTGTGTTCTATCGGGCCCCTATCTCTTCGGAAAATGTTGAAGATGATGTTGAAATGCAGGAACAACCAACTCATGTGGAAGAAGATTTTGATGAATGGCAACTTTTGTCTTGGTTGGTTCCTCTTAATATTGTGAATATTTCTGACCTTCACACTCTTGGTCGAAGGGACTTTGATATATGTTTTGATTGGGACAAAACAACTGTTTCAAATGATGTTGCAGAAGAGGCAATTGATTTTATAAGAAATGTAAAATCAACGGGTGTTATTGTTGAAAATCCGCATCCAACATCTGCATCTCCATCTTCCTTGGAAGAGAAGCAACGATTTTCTTTTGATATAATTTTACAACATTCCATTGAATATCCATGTCCTGAACCTCTTCTAATGATTGTTCAAGGCACTGCAGGCACTACAAAGTCTTTCCTTATTAATTGTATTTCTCATGCTCTTTCTACTTCATTAGTTGATGGAAATAGTCCTTTTCTTTTGCTTGCTCCAACAGGAATAGATGCTTTTAATATACATGCAAAAACAATATACTCAACACTAAAAATTCCTATTAAGGATATGAGACCACTACAGGGGCAATGTCTAGCAATATTTTAAGAGGAAATGAGGCATATTCCATATATTTTGATAGATGAAATGAGATTTTTTGTAACATCCCGCTCTGGCACACTCACAAAACTTATTCTTTGGGGACACTTGCTCGCAAGTGATCTGGATTTTTATGATGATGAACCACTTAACCTTGATGATGATGCATCATGATTGATGACAAGATGTTTTACTATTGCTATATACAGGTTCTATTGACTCAGTTTCATTGAGTGTGCAGGGTTTCGGACCTTGAGGATGCAGAGGCATCGGTGGAACTCCCTTGGACTCTAGATTGAGTCAGG
>JASDQU010010835.1:47073-93872 GCA_032191745.1 Picea mariana | reverse complement strand
CCATGACCTACGCCTCCATTTGCCAGAGAAGATGAAGGGAGACTGCCATTCTTACACACCACTTTTGAATTCCTCACCCATATTTTCCTGAAACATCTAGAAATCGACTTAAATTTATTACATTGGGCTCTAAGGTGGTCAACTTTGTGACAGGAAAAGCAACAGAAAGACACCCTCCAATAATCAATTCTTTGAACCCATTTGAAATCATCAAACACCAATTCCATATCGTCAATCAAACAGTCTCTAAGGTCAACCTCAATTTGAACTCAGGCTCAACACATGTCTACCTTTGTATCCTAGTTAGGCTCTAAGACTACAAATATCCTTAGCTTCTTGCCTATTGCTTCCAGGATTGCTCTAGTCCAAAAAAACATAGGAAGACATAGAAAAATGGCCCACACCTGCATGACCGAAACAAGAGCTCTGGTGGGATCAAATTCCATGGTCCAATTGTCGATCACCAGGCTCGACAGACCTCGGCTTCATTTTTGGCCTAAAATACGAGTGTAGTCTTCCTCTAAACAAAAAATTAAACCCAAAAACCCATGCACTAGAATATGGATGATAGGCCTATACCCTAACACAGGAAACCAATGCAAGTATATCCATCGAGACAAGCCGCCAAGCCGAACCACCTTTCCGGTAAATGTACCAACCAGAGCCTTACCTAATAAAGTCGAAATGTTTTCCATCTTTACATCTTTGCCTACCACCATTTCTACCTTATATTTCCTTGCTCTTACACACATCTTGGACTTGATCAGGCCAGATCCATGCATTGTGCCTTCGGCCGCACCTTCCAATACTTGCCTCTCATTGACAACTAGAGGAGAAACCGGAGAGCAAGGAGAATGAGCCAAAGGGACGGGAGAGTCTGTGTGAAGATTAAGTGAATCATTAAAGGAAGTTGTACCATCCTTCCCACCAACTGCTTTAACAGAATCCGAGGTCGTGAGATCTAGGCACTGATCAAATTTGAAGAATTGATCTTAGTTTCAGTTGGAAGGGCATATACTCATCCAACACTTCAAGAATGAAAAGTTAAAAAAATAGTTGTACTTCAATTGAAGAGTGTAAATTAAAAAAACCCTTCATTAAAAAAATACAAAAATAAAACATTATCCTTTCAAATCTTTACCATCTTAAAAAATTTAAGATATAAATCTTCCCATGAGGGAAGAGGAAAAATATACCCAAAATACAATACCTAATAAATATAAAATTCAAAAACACACTCATATCAACAACAAAACAAAATTGGAATTAAAAAAAAAAACTTGCAATCCTTTCTTTCAACGCATGCATGTCTTTACCTCTAAATTGAACCTTCTCAATTTTTTCACGAGCTCACACAAAATTCGAATCCCTTGGCACACACATGACTAAACCAGAGATTAATTAGGAGGAAACCTAAAATTAACTACTTTAAGTGGGTCTGCATGGAAAACAGTGTTTACAAATGATGCAGGGAAATGACAGATGAGAAATACAACTAACAATTTATTCCCAATTACTCAACTACCAATCATAATGACATACTGTTGTTCAGGAGAACACTCTTTTCGAAACATGTAACCATGGTTATAGGTTTGAAAATTTTGATTGGTTTTGAGTAGGCCGACTCCAAAAATTTTAGAGTTCGGGAAAAAAAAAAAAGTTAGAATGGTTTACAGGTTGGTACATATTAAATTATAAAAAATATATATATACATATCAATGGAAAACTCAAATAAGTTTTTTTCAATAATGGAATCCAGAAAACACTTATGAAATCACCTCATAAGTTTTGTTTTATAAAAACAGAAAATGAATGAAATTGTAATGAAAGAAATTGTTTATAGTCAGCCACCTTTTAGGATTTAAAAAAGAAAATACAATATTTAATTAAATTCTGGAGCTATCATTTATGAAATATAAATAATGACGGGCAGTTTTCACTCTTTCCCTTTTCATAGAATTTTAACATCCAGGC
Source organism: Picea mariana (assembly GCA_032191745.1). Lineage (NCBI taxonomy): Eukaryota > Viridiplantae > Streptophyta > Pinopsida > Pinales > Pinaceae > Picea > Picea mariana. The sequence goes on along the minus strand of JASDQU010010835.1, from coordinate 91,897 downwards.
GGTACTTTTTTTTCACTCTTTCCCTTTTCATAGAATTTTAACATCCTTGAGGCTCATACATGTTAAAAAAAAAATCTTATTTCACTTAACAGTAATAAGTACCTCAATTGGAGTCTTTTGCATTCCTCATACATATTAAGTAAATATTATTCATGACGATAGATCACATTAGTTTGATCCCAAACGTTGATTCAAAAATAGATGTGATAATTCAAGAAATGCTCTTTTAAAAAAATCTTTAAGCATGGGTAAAGAAGAGAATTATTATGTATTTAGAATTATATATTTTGCATTTGGTATATTTTGTATTTTATACAACAATAACAATTTTTGTTTGATTTTAGGTGGCAAAATAAAAATCTTATTTCATTTTGGCACTTACTACTTAGCTCATTCTTTCAAAAATTTAATCAAGTTTATTTATACTTCCTTTACAAATTTCACATAACTCAGATTTTTTAACTCATTTTAACCTCTCATAAATTATGTGAGAATTATAAATGTTATTTCTGAGTGTTGTTACATTTTTTGTTTGTTAGAAGTTTAGCAAGGAAGGAATCATGCAAATTTGGATATAATGGTTGTGGAAGTATTTTAATTTTCCTATATTATTTTTTGGTGACTGGAAGAATGGTCACATGGTACTATGTCTTCCTCATTGCATATTTGTGGAAGTGGAATGGTATCATTGCAATAATGAATTATTCCTCTATTGCATTCATCCTCTCAACTGACAAGTTGTTGCTTTGCTTTAGAATGCACAGAACAATCCACATGATATGTTCTCATTATCCTATTTATACTTAGATCCAACACACTAAACTACGATAATATACAATTTCCTTAGGGATGGGCTTTAGCTCAAATGCATCTAAAATAGCGTAAGATTGTACACTGACGACCACTAAGATAAAATATCATTCAAAGGTGGGTCATAAGAAGAGTATGGAAAGTGTTTTTCCTTGTTGTTGCTATGAATTTTTCTTTGCCTGCTTAGCCTTATCGGTTGGAATGGGGACTAGAACCCAAGTGGCTAAATTCCATGTTGTTTATGGGATTCTAGGTTGAGTGCTTGCATTGCCGATGCAAATCCTTCTACTAAGAGGGCTACAAGTGGGCATTTCCAAGGGAGAGAAGAAAGCTTTGAAAATCATTCACAAGCGAGAGTACCCTATCTACATTGATATGTCAACTAAACCATATTTATGTCTAGAAGCATTGACAAGCTTTGAAAAGACATGGAAAATAAGTTCTAGAAGGCTATAAATGGTAGTTGGGTTGAAGAAGATGGTAGTGCAACAGTTCTTGGTAAGTGGATTCCCTCTTTGCCCTTTTAGAATACAAAATTAATCTCAACCTAGTAAGTACAATCTTATTTAAGTGTTAAATTATGGGTTAATCTTTTCGATGGAAATGAAGGATTCATTTCACTAATTTCAAGGTTTATATGTATGTTAACCTAAATTTATGCAACTGTTTTAAAATATTGAGGTATGAGTCTATTGTCTTTGATTTTCGCATAATTTAAGGGAATTATTCTCGCACTATACATTTTAATCTTCCAACAATTCAAAAGCTTTTCCATCTAATTTGAAATTTAATTCTCAAACAACTATTAATTTTTCAATCTAGCTTAAAAACAATTATTGAAATAAACAAAATCAAAGAGAGAGGGAAAGTATGTTGAGATGGTGTTGGCGTTGGAAGTCACCTCTGGATTGTAGCAGAGGTAAGCCCAAGGCCCATCAGTTTATATGTCACAATAAATAGTTTAAAGGGTGGTCTAATGGATGCGATCTCAAGATTATATCGTTTTAACTCAGAAAACTGGGTTGGGGAAGCACAGATAAGTGAGGTCTTGATCTAACTTAAGCCAATAAGTTTGTATAGTGATAAGTAGGCAGAAGAAACATGAAGAAAACGTGAAAGTATGTTATGGACATCCGGTCTTCCAGCAGCCTATGGAGGAAAAGTCTCAGATACAAGATCTTCTTGGATCTGAAAATTTCGAGAGACTAAAAATGTTGCAACAGCAGGTATAGTCAAACCTACACTATATAACAGTCACAACACCTAACTGGATCATCCATGCCCAAGCTTTCAGAGTCAGAAGCAAAGAAATGAAAGGAGAAGTTGGCTTCCATTAAACAAGAAGTCTCAAATAACAGTCATAACCAGAGAACCAAAGGCCTCATTAAAACATTACAATCGGGAGCGTAGCTCTACCATCGACACTAACAAAATATGAGATCGGCTCCTAAATACTCAAAGAAAGAACCACAGTAGCAAGTTTGAGTCATTGCATTGAATGCATTATGTCTGCATGTTTCCTGGTAGACTGTGCATGCAGTCTCTGGCTAGTCGTGAAGTTCAGTCAGACATAATCGCATTCCAAAACGGGCCTGCGAGTGAGTTGACTAACTGACAGTCCCTTTCCGAAATTTCCATTAATGGTGAAAACAATGTCCAACCACCACCAACTACTTTAATAACTGCTTCCTCAGGATGAGGGAGGCTCAAGTCAGCTCTGCATTTGTAGGACGTGGTGGCCTTCCCTTAGCTATTTGTTTCTTCGTTGAACTGCTACAAGGGGACCCAGATGGCGGACGAGGATCTGGTAGGGACTATGGCACCATAGATGTGAAGGTGAGATGAGAGGCGCCCACGTAGACAGATGTGGCAGATAGAAGGTGACTGGGAAAGTATGGGTGGCGGAAAACATGGGTGTTGAGTTGGGACAGGACAACGATGAAGTGGCACGGGGTGATGATGTGGGGGGAAGAGGAAAGGTCATGGTAGTAGATGGGATGGGGACTATTTTCCCAGGAGGAGGTGAGTGGATGAACACCTGGCAGGAGATGATAGGCGGGAGTGATAAGGGGAGATGGTTTGACGATGAGTGGAGGACAAGTGTACCATAATGAGATGAGGAGGGAGAGCGGGCGATGTGATGGGAAGAGGTGGGAGACGAAGTGGGAGACAAATGTTAGCGGGAGGCAGGAGTGGTAAGATGTGGTGGTAAGCGATCTACTCGGAGGGGGTAGGCAACGGTAAGAGGTTTTAGGCGGGGGGTGGTTTGAGGTAAGGAGAGGGTGACACGTTAGTGGAAGCCCCGCAATTTAAAACCACCAACTTGGACCCCCCCCCCCCCTTCCTCTAAATGTAGAATGGCGAGGGGGGTCTGATATGGTCCCTACGTCGTAGATCTGAGCTCGCAGATCTCGGTCGCCCAAATCCACGTGCTACTTAGCGTGAYGCGCMTGCGCACACAAAACTTAGGATAAGTGGGTTTTGAACCCATTTCTTGCCATTTTTCCACCAAAGGGGTCCATTCCTTAGGAAAACAACCCCTGACCAGATTAATGTGATAACATTAGGCTCCATGGGGGATGGCCTTCTCCCTGTGAGATGCCAATAACTCTTCTGCAGTTTCAGTGCCTTGTTGTTGGGTTATGGATCACTTATAAAACAAAAGACAAAAGGAAAACAATATTTACAAATACATGGGAGCCACTTATGGCTCAAATAAAACATTTCTTCAGAAAATGCCCATTAATAGGGCCATTAAAAGCTTCCTTGCCCTCCAAATCCTGCAACCTGTAAGTATTATTTAAAAACACCTCAGAGATCTTGAAGGGCCCGATCCACATGGCTTCAAACTTGTTGTGCTTTCCTCTATCCTGCCTAGGTGCATCCCATTTAAGCACCAGATCTCCCAGCTGGAAATCTTCTTTCCTCGCCTTTCTGTCAAAGGCTTGCTTGATCCTCTGTTGACGGTCATGAGCTCTATCCATCACCTGCTCTCTAGTCTATTGGGCTTCTACCAGTTGATGAATTCTTCTGATCATATTGTCAGGCTCTCCTTGATAATCCTGATAGAATTTCGCTATAGGTAGAGCCAGCTGAGAAGGAAAAATTGCTTATGTCCCATATACAAGTTGGAAAGGGGAGATTCCTAGGGACCTGTTGGTTGTCACTCGATCATCCCATAGAGAAAATTTCATCTTTGAATCCCATGCCTTCTTATTGTCATCCAACAGTATTTTAATAGTTTTAATGAGGCTTTTGTTAGAAGACTCTGCTAGTCCATTGCCTTGGTGATAATAGGGGGTGGAGTGGATTAATGAAATCCCAAACTACTCACAAAATTTGATCAATGGTTCAGACTTGAAGGATGCGGCATTATTAGTGATGATTCTATTCAGACAACCAAACCTTACAATAATATCCTCCAGGAAACCAATGATCACTTTATGAGAAGCACACCTTGTGGCGATAGCTTCAATCCATTTGGTGAAATAATCTGTGGCAGTTAAGATCCACCTATGCTGACCACTTGAAGTAGGATGAATTTCTCCAATAAAATCTAGGCCCCACTGCTGAAAGGGTCCTGAAGCTACCACGGGCTTCAATGGTCGGGACTTGAGCTGCTTCTTTCCAGAGAATTTTTGACATTTAATACAAGCCCCGATTTTCGCATAAACATCAGTAAATAAAGTAGGCCAGTAATACCCAGCCCTGAGAATTTTATAGGTCGTGGTCCTCCAGAAGTGATTTCCTCCACATAGGTTGTCATGGAATTCAAACATAATTTTTTGGGCCTCCTGTAGGTCTAAACATCTCAAAAGAAATCCTAGAGGGTCTTTCCAATACAAGACCTGTCAATAAGGCAATACCTAATTGCTTTGAGCTTTAAATCTCTTTCTTTTCTCTTCCCCATTCCATCTGGAGGTCGCAGCTCTTGCACAAAATATACAATGTCTCTGTACCAGGGGCACTCTGCGAGTGGAGGGCTATCTTGAGGACTTTTATCAGGCAGCTTAGACTGCTAATATTCTGAGTAAGTGTTGATAAAATTAACCCCCAAAGTTTTACAATTAGATTCAGCCAACAGCTTGGTTAAACCTTGACCTTTAACTAGTTTGTTGGGTTTTATTTCCAGATCAAATTCAAGGATCTTGGCAACCCACTTTCTCCTTCTCCCGTCTATGTCAGGATGAATAATAATGTCCTTCACATAAGATGAAGGAACATATGGAGTGATCTTTGAATGAAAAACATAGACTCTGAAAGCTTTAAGACCCTTCACCAAGGCATTGGCATGTTTCTCCATGATGTCATATTTTTCCTCTGCATCTCTTAATGCTTTACTGAAAAAGGAAATGGGTTGCTCCAGCCCTTCAACATTCTTCTGCAATAAAACAGTCGCCATAATATCAAAAGAAGCAAAATAAAAAATCAGGAAATCCTTGGAATAATCAGGATTGACAAGCACAGGTGCCTCAGTTAATGCCTTCCTGATCTGGCTGAAGGATTCTCGAGACTCAATAGTCCATTTTACTTCATTTCCCTTTCTAAGTATGACTATGGTATGCTTCACCAAGTCAGCGAAATTGGAAACAAACCTCCTCAAGAAATTAATTTTGCCCAGGAAGGACTGAACCTCTTTCCTGGACCTTGGGAGTAATAGTGTTCGGATTGTTTCCACCCTACTGGGATCAATTCTGAACCCCTCAGCTGATACTATGTGCCCCAGTAATTTCCCTTCCTTCATGGAAAACAAAGACTTCTTGGGATTTAGGGAAAGACCAAACCTTCTACACTTTGAGAAGACCTTCCTCAGATGTTGGCGATGCTCCTTATCAGATCTGGAGAAAACTATGATGGCATCCAAATAGATGACTACAAACTTATCCTTTTCCCCGATGAAGGCGATGTCCATGGCTCGCTGAAAGGTTGCTCCTGCGTTCATTAATCCAAAGGGAATCTTGGCATACATGAATGTACCCCAAGGAGTGGTAAAGGTTGTTTTTTCTCTGTCCTCAGGCAAGACAGAAATCTAATTGTAGCCAGAAAATCCATCAATCATGGAAATCCTAGATGTACCAGTTACCCTCTACAATATGTGTTCCATCTTTGGCAGGGGGTAATTATCCTTCCTAGAGATCCTGTTCAGATTTCTGAAGTCGACACAGAGTCTGATTTCTCCACTCTTCTTTCTCACTAAGACCAGATTGGCTATCCACTCAGAATATCTCAAAGGAACAATAATCTGAGCGTCCAAAAGCTTCTTCACCTCCGTTTCCATAATAGGTAGCAACATAGGATTTATCTGTCTCAACTTCTGCCTAAATGGTTTGGCTTCCTTCTTCAGGGGGATATTGTGCTCAATGACACTGGTGTCATAAGTCCTTGGGTCTTCATAGGTCCAGGCAAACACATCAGCGAATTATTTTAATAACTCAACACACTCGGCCCTTTGCTCCCTTGACAGGCTGCTTGATAGCTTGACAAACTTTGGATCTTTCTTTGTGCCAATATTACACTTAGTCACATCAGCCTCCTCATTCGAAACTTTACCCTTTACTACCACATCGTTTCTGTCAAATTATCTTTCCAAAGGGACTAGTCCCTTTGGGATGTGATTTCTAGGCAACTGGACGATATGATGATCAACAATCTTGCTCAGAAAAATATCATCATGAGGACCCACTCTAGAGTCAGGATCTTGATCAATGTGAAAAGATGAAAATTCATCAGCTGTCTCAAGAAAGTTTTTGATCTCAAGATCATTCTCAAGCACCTTCCAATGCTTGACATTGTTAGGTATAGAGGGCCTGTATTTCACTTCTACATCATACCTGAGTTTAGGAGGTAGAGGGACTCTAAAATTTCTTGTTGAGGTAGCCAAAGAATTGGCCACTATATTTTCCTCTCTCGGGATGAATGAAATGTCGAAGGCCAAGAAAAAACTGTCAATCAGGTCCCACACTTCATTTCTGTAACTTCTGAGCCAAGGGTGTTTGGCCTGGTAAATATTTATGATCTGTTGAATAATTAAATCAGCATCGCCAAACACCGCTAACTCTTTAATCCTCATGTATTTTGCAGCTCTCAAGCCCAAAACCAGAGCTTCATACTCTGCCACATTGTTGGTAGTTTCAAATTCTAATTTGTATGACAGAGATATGGTTGCATGAGTAGGGGAAACAAAGACCACTCTGACACCAGCTCCTTCCCTATAAGAGGCTCCGTAAAGAACATTTTCCAAACAGGGGTAATTGGAGGATAATCTTCACAGAGGGTGAGGGGTTGCTTCCTGATTTTAAGTGGGGAATCAAGAGCATCATTGAGTTATAATAGGCTAGATCCCAAATAAGTATCCAGAGTGAAAATAGGGTGATTGGTGAGGTCTTCTTCATCACTGATAATGTAGGCCAACTGAGCTTTCCTGTACAGTCTCCTATGCTCCCCTCTGAACACTGGAATGGTAGAATATGTGAGGTCCATTTTTAATGTTCCCCAAGCCTTTTTATCCAAGATCTTGACAATAGCATGCCAAACTTGGGAGGAACATCAGCCACCACGATATCCATGACCACACTTTTCATGGGCAGTTGAAACAAAGTTACCACCAGGTCTTTGATGACCCCAAGACATTGCACCCTCCTTGAATCGAAAGAGTACAAATCATGATAAGATTTTGTGACTTCCAGCCCGAGTTCTTCCATGAAAGTTTTGGGCATGAGATTATGGGAAGCCCCTGGATCCATCAGACAATTATGCAGCACCTTGTCATGTATGTTTAGTGATGTGTAGAAGGGAGGGGATGACTCATCTCTATTTTCCACCATAGGACCTAAGATGACTGTTGGTTTTTCATCTTGGAGATTTACTGAGTCTGTGGGATGGAAAGATGGCTCAGACTACAACAACTTGGAGAGGGATTTCTTGAAATCTTCGTTCTTAATCATCTTTGAAAGGGGCACAGGGATTCTGATCTTTTGGATTTCATGATCAAAACTAAAGCATGAAGGGGACCTCAGAATTTCTCTCACCTATGGGACAGGGTCTTTGGCTACTGGTGAGGGATTCTAAGCTTTATTTTCTTTGTTGTTGTTTGTTGTTTCTTTAGTAGGATTCTCTACTATGGAAGGTTGATCAGGGATGTTAGAATTCTCTTCTTTCTTCTTAGACCGGAGGTTGTATTTATTGGGACTACTATTGGCCTTCTCCCCCTTACTCAGCTCATTTATTTGACTATTCATGAGAGACTCCTTGTAGGCAAATTGAGTTAAGTGGGGAAATGAGAAGGTGTCTCCAATATAATGGATTTCAGAGTCAATCTCTTCTTCTTCCCTTTCTTCATCAGTCACAAGGTTGTTGTGAAGAGTGGTTTGAATTTTCTGATCATTTCTATCTCTGTCCCTTTGTTCCCTTAGTATAATCTAAGGGGAATTGTTATTTGGCCTCCTAAAGTTTCATTTGTTATCAATGTTTTGGGGATTTATGTACGTCTGCTTCCCTTTTGTTCTCATATTCTCCTTCTCTGCAGATAGGGACTTTACCATCTTGGTTAACTCATGTACTTAAGGGTGAGATGCAGAAGAACCAGAGGTTGAGGCCTTAGATCTTTTTCTTCCTCTGTCTCTGTCAGCTTTGTTCCTAAGTCTGTCAACTACCAATACATTGGATTCTACTTCCATGGCTGCATATTGCATACGATCCAGGGAAGTAGCTCTTCTTTCTCTAAGCAGGAGGCAGAAGTCAAGGTCAAAAGCACTAGCATAAGTGATTTTGGCAGAGGCTTCGGTAGGCTTTATCTCAGTAGGGATTTTATTGTACATCTTGTTGAATTGTTTGGAGAAGTCAAAGACTGATTCTCCCTCTTTCCTCTTCAGGGACCCAAAATCTATGATATAATACATAAAGTATTTTTTATCCCCCCACTACCTCAAGAAGGCGTCATCTAGAACCTCAATCCCAACAATGGATCCAGGAGTCAAGCCTCTGAACCACTTTCTAGCCTCACCATCTAGGATCTAGACGAATACTCTCATCCAGACATCTTCGTTTTCAATATTCAGGTTGTTTGCATAACTGTAGAAGGCGGAAAGGTACTCTTCAACATTTATGTCTTCTTCTCCAGTGAACTTAGGCATATATTTTAGGTAATCTCCAGCAGATAGAGCATTCATGGGATGAGGTAAGACTAGAGGAGAATATCTTGCAACCACTATGGAATCCATTCTGTTCCTAGGAGGATTAGCACCTACCATAGGGATGTGAGGTGGAGGAGAACTAGGAGGTGAAGGTGTTAGAACAAGGGAGGTTGGAACTAAGCTTTCAAGAGGAAAGGGAAACAACAAAATATTTGGAGAGAAAGCTAAAGGGCTTGAGGGAACATGGGTCTCTCCTTCTGTGATAGTGGCAACAGTAATAGGAGGAGGAGGGGTGAAGCCCAGGGTAGGTAAATCTTCTGAGGTGATGGGTCTAAACCACAGTATAATTTCAGGGGAGAGTGGAGTGACAAGTCTTTCTCCCTCCAATCCCAGACCAAGAGGGAAAAACTCAGCATGAACACTCCCAAAATTTAAAGTTTGGGAAACTCCAACAAAAGGTATAACAAAAGGCTGAAAAGAAGAAATTGGAGTTCTTATAGGATAGTGAAAATCATCAGAAATACTTGGTTCAGCAGTAGAAGTACTCTCTCAAAGGGCCTTTCCCTTTTTGATAATTTTCTCTGGGTCGGCTTCAGGTGTTGCTAAGGGTAGCTGGGGAGTCAACCTCATGTGTCTGCCTCTAGAAGCCACAACTAAAACAGTGGAGTCGTCAATGGATTATCCTTAACAGAGTCTCCCCAGTGGAGTCGCTAGGTGCACAGTCGCAATCTTGATGTATTGGGCTCTGATGCACCTTCAGAACTAGTAAGATTTGTCGTTCAATCCCAAGGAAAAGCTTCAACTTTGTCCCCGGCAATGGCGCCAGAAATTTTGGCGTTGGAAGTCACCTCTGGATTGCAGTAGAGGTAAGCCCAAGGCCCATCATTTTATATGTCACAATAAATAGTTTAAAGGGTGGTCTAATGGATGTGGTCTCAAGATTATATCGTTTTAACTCAGAAAAATGGGTTGGGGAAGCACATATAAGTAAGGTATTGATCTAACTTAAGCTAGTAAGTTTGTATAGTGATAAGTAGGTAGAAGAAACATGAAGAAAATGTGAAAGTTTTTTATGGACATCCGGTCTTCCAACATCCTGTGGAGGAAAAGTCTCAGATACAAGATCTTCTTGGATCTGAAAACTTCGAGAGATTGAAAACGTTGCAACATTGCGTAAAGTCAAACCTACACTATATAACAGTCACAACACCCGACTGGATCATACATGGCTGAGCTTTCAGAGTCAGAAGCAAAGAAATGAAAGGAGAATTTGGTTTGCATTAAACAAGAAGTCTTAAATAACAGTCATAACCAGAGAACCAGAGGCCTCGTTAAAACATTACAATCGGGTGCGTAGCTCTACCATTGACACTAACAAAATATGAGATCGGCTCCTAAATACTCAAAGCAAGAACCATAGTAGCAAGTTTGAGTCATTACATTGAAGGCATTATGTTTGCATGTTTCCTGATAGACTGTGCATGCAATCTCTAGCTAGTCGTGAAGTTCAATCATACGCAATCACATTCTAGAATGGGCCTGCAAGTGAGTTGACCAGCTGACAGTCCCTTTCCAAAATTTCCATTAATGGTGAAAACAATGTCCAACCACCACCAACTACTTTAATAACTGCTTCCTCGGGATCGGGGAGGCTCAAGTCAGCTCTGCATTTGTAGGACGTGGTGGTCTTCCCTTGGTTGTCTGTTGCTTCATTGAACTGCTACAACGGGACCCAGATGGCGGACATGGACAAGGATCTGGAAGGGACTATGGCGCCATCGACGTGGAGTTGAGATGAGAGGCGCCCACGTAGAAAAACATGGAATATAGAAGGTGACCGGGAAAGTACGGATGGCAGAAAAAGTGGGTGTTGCGCTAGGACATGACAACGATGAAGTGGCATGGGGTGATGATGTGGGGGGCAGAGGAAAGGTCGTCGCAGTAGATGGGATGGGGACTATCTGCCCAGGAGGAGGTGAGTGGAAGAACACCTGGCAGGAGATGATAGGCAGGAGTGATAAGGGTACATGGTCCGATAGTGAGTGGAGGACAGGTGTACCATAATGAGACAAGGAGGGAGATCGGGCGATGTGATGGGAAGATGTGGGAGACGGAGTGGGAGACAGATGTTGGAGGGAGGGAGGAGCGATAAGAGGTGGTGGTAATCGGTCTACTCAAAGGGGGTAGGCAAAAGTAAGAGGTTTTAGGTGGGGGGGGTCCGAGTTAAGGAGAGGGCGACACGTTAGTGGGGGCCCCACAATTTAAAACCACCAACTCATACCCCCCCCCTTCCGCTAAATGTAGAATGGCGGTGGGGGTCCGATATGGGCCCTGCGTCATAGATCTGAGCGCGCAGATCTCGGCCACCCAAATCCACATGCTGCTTAGCGTGATGCGCCTGCGCACACAAAACTTAGGATAAGTGGGTTTTTAACCCATTTCTTGCCATTTTTCCACCAAAGGGGTCCATTCCTTAGGAAAACACCCCCCAACCAAATTAATGTGAGAACAGATGGAACAACATGTATTTCAGTAGAGAGCTCTTAAATTAATATAACTCAAGTTTGTGTATGAAAGTCACATGTTTCATATATGTTGGATGTAGTTGATGCTATTATCATTCTAATTATATCATTTTCTTTGATTCTTGTGGTGTGCTATAGAAAAGGATCTACAAAAGTCCTCATTCAGTAAACCAATTATGACTCAAAGTGTGAGTCTCAAGTTTTCTCGACAGAAGTAATTGTGGAGCATCTACAATTTTTATCCAAAAATCATCATTTTTCTACTAAATCTGTTGAGTATTTTCACAAAAAATTAAATAACTTCCTCATTTTCTATGATTTTACCTTTTTTACACAATCATTTGAATAATTGTTAGCTACCAATTTATAGTCAAAATGCATCATTTGTTCTTCTATTTTATCAAGTATTCACAGAGACTCAAATAATTGTTCAAAAGAAATCATCTACATAAAACTTGCCTAACACGTTGTGTAGAGGGAAATTATTGACAAAATGTATGGACCTCCTCCCTCTTTCAATGAATGTTTGCAAATGAACTAAAATTAAAGTCCAAAATTTCTCATTTGAAATAACCCACCTACCAAATTGTACCCCAATTCCTCATCAATCACATAGGTATCCAACATGAACAAGAATACGGTCCTCCAAAACACTAGTCACCAAAAATTGCATACGCAATGGTCCTCCAAGGGGAAAGCACTCAACAAGAAAAGATTATAAATCATAACTATAACTTCCTTCGCTAGCACAAAAAAAGTAAGCAAGCTACCTTCTCAAATAATCTCACTCTTCATACAGAATTGACTTTGCTCTTTCCCCTATTTCTTCTTCTCGGGCACATTCAAATAGGCTAGCTGCTAGAAAAAAACACTAGAGGGTTGTTTCTAAGCACCAATTACTATGCTAGACCATTACTGAATGGATTCACTTAGGGACATTTTCCATAGCTCTCTCCAACACATAGATTAGTATTTCTAAACCCACGTTCCTTCCCAAACTTTTTTCAAGGGCACAGTTCTTCCATACTTTTTCATCGTCTATCACTAGCCTATAGATTGTTTCCATGTGTCTTTTTCACCCTAGTTTTCCAAAATTCTATCACTTATCTTCTAGTTTTCTCCATCGTCACCTTTTCATTTGTTGCATCATCGCCTCTCTTCCCTCTTAATCTCTACATCGTCTTCATCATTCAAAATACCAAGCAAAGGAATGGTGGTCATCTCTACTGTTATAATTTTAGAAGTTACAATTATCTTCTTTAACATTCATTAACAATTGCATGTAATAGGATCACTGAAAGATAAACAATCACAAAAAACAAGATATATCCTGGGAAACCCTCGTGGGGGAGAAAACCCAGCAACTAATTATTCAGTATAGATTCCTTCAACAAAGACAATGTCACGTTATAGCTCTCCACAACTAGACCAAGACCAAGATACCAAAGACCACACTACTACATATGGGTGGATTATTCCGCAAGATTTTTCCACGTTTCCATTATTTACATTTTTTTTTTTAAATTGGGCGGGATTTTCGTTGTTATTTCCACAAAAGTTCATCGCTATAGCGACGGTTATTGCCTACCTCAAAAATCATCTACTAACACACGTGTCTTGCAATGCCTAGTTGAATTTTTGTGAGTTAACTCAGGTATTTTTGTCGCTATATCAACGATAATCGATCTATATATACCTGACTTTAAGAGACTTTGCGACACATTTTCTATAGTTGTGACATTGTTCGTGGCTTTTGTTTGAGCTGTTTATTTTTTCCGTCACTCATCGGTTGAACAAATCCAATTATCGATCTACTTAGCTCGGATTTTGAACTTTCAAGGTTAGTATGTTTATTTATTTATTTATTTACATATACTCATTTAACTTGTAAATTTTTGTTCAAATGAAATTTCATGTAGCTTGTTTTTTCCTTGATAATATATTATATGTGCATTACCATATTTCAAAATTGTTATGTCATTGGTTTTTGGATCTAGTTAGTATATTCTATGGAAATTCATGTGAAATGTCAAGAAAAATATTTTCCAAAGAAGCATTTTAAGAAGAGGGAAAATTACTCCATCAATAAGACAATTCAAACATTAAAACTAGATGTCTTTATCAATCTAGATCAATTTGAGCCTACAATTCCTTATGTAAATTTAATCCTTATTACAAAACCACCAACTCATAACAACTTTACTGGTTGGACTAATGTTTGAAATAGAAAGTGGAAAAAAGATCCTCTTAGGTCTAATCCTATCCCTTAGCGACCTTGTTAGCTCTCTAACTTTTTTGTTTCTATGATGTTGTGCCTATATATATTAATGTCATATTTTTAGTCTAGTATTAGTTTAGGTTAGTCATATAACAATATTGTATTCTTATGTGATTTTGTTTCTCTCAATTTTTATAATCACACACAATTCTAGATGTAGTGATTAACTCTAGTTTGTAGTCGATGTAACCTTTTTATACACTATTAATAAGGAGTAGCTAAAATATAAAAATTTCATGATGAAATCTACTAGTCAGACAATGAAAAATGAGAACATGCCAAAGTGTCTTAGAAAATAAAATCGTGACCACTGTAAGTAGCATAAAATTGTGACCATTGTATGTAGTTGCAAATCAACACGTCATAATTTAAACCAACCAAACCCAATTGTGGATGACAAGTGGATGGCATTCTTTTTTTAGTGGTGAATTTCAAAGATTGACATTTTCTCTACAAAACAACTTAGAGGCTAGTGTATGGTGTAGAGTGATTCAAGTTTGAGAAATTTTTACCACTTTCGTTAAATGGTGTGTAATTATTTTCCATGGTGATTCAGTACACACTACTCTAAAGTACAAATTGAAGCATATCAATCTTAATAGTTAATCGATAATAAATAAATAAAAAGCATGTCAAAATGTCTTAGAAAAAATAATTGTGAGAATTGTAGGTCACTGTAAATAAACATATCATAATCGAAAGGAGTAGCTAAAATATCATGAAGGAGTAGCTAAAATATAAAAATTTGACAACTTATTGTTTGGTATGGTGTAGGTAAGACAATTACTTTTCTATACAAGGATTTGTCACTCTGAACGAAAATGACGGGAAGCTTGCTCGGTTAAGAGCGACATTAGAGGTGAGGGGCGATGGAAAATGTTATTTCCCTTGCTATGATTGTGGGGGCTTGCAAAGAAGAAGAATTTTAATAACAATTGTTGAAAGACATTGTAGGGAGAAGGAGCACGCCGAAGGGGGTTATGAATATTGTCCCTTGGTAAGAGGATTCAATATTTAATGTATTCTCTATAATAGTCATCATGTCATGAATTTTAGTAATATTTCTTATCGTTTTTTTTTTTATATTTTCTATACACGCTAACTTTTCTACGTTGTTTTTAAATATATAGACGATGCCCCCAAAATGTCGACCTCCAGAGAGTTATTTGCCAAGTAGTAGCAAAAATACTCCTTTACAGGGTGATGAACTTCGAGATCAGAATATTGAAGTTGTTGATAAAGTTATTAATGATGATATGGATGGAGATAGCGTTAGTGATACAAATCAAGAAGATGAGATACATAGATTGATCCAAGACACATTTTCTCCAATGGATGAGGACAACCAGGATGATAGTCATGATGTTGATCCTCTACTCGAGAAGTCATGTCAACCTCTTTACGAAGGCTCAACAACAAATATTATATTTTCTATATTGTTGTTGGTGAACTTGAAGGTATTGAATGGTTTATCAAACACATGACTCACACAAATACTAAGGTATTTAATTTGTTAATTATTTATGCCTGCATGTTCACAAATACTTAAAAGGTTCAATTTTTTCCTAGATTGCTAATGTTTTGTAATTTGTAAAGTATGAATGTGATATTGATGATTAATATTGTTTACATTGACTTATTGTTTTGAATTTTGTAGATTTTTAGGTGAATTTCTATTACCGATGTCAAATATTTTTCCACTCACATATCGAGAAATATCCTTGATTATGAAAGAAATTGGAATGGAGTATCAGGTTATTGATGCATGTCCTAATGATCATATCATGTACTATGGACAATATGCATTAGAAAATGAATGCCCACAGTGTCAAATAAGTAGATATCGAACCTATAAAGCATCAAATAAGGTGCCTTGCAAAGTTCTTCGTTATATTCTGATAATTCCACGTTTCCAGCGGTTGTTCGAGTGCCAAAGTATAGCACAGTTTATGGATTTCCATGCAAAGAACAGAAGTCGAGACGATGTTCTTAGAATTCCTGCAGATGGTTCTGCATTGAAGTACATCGAAGAAAAGTGGCCAATTTTTAAATAAGAACCTCGTAATGTTAGACTTTCATTGGCAGCTGATGGTGTCAATCCATTTGGAGAGCTTCGTTCTACGTACTCAGTGTGGCCTGTTTTTGTTATAAACAATAACCTTCCTCCTTGGATGTCGATCAAGAGAGAGCACACAATGTTGGCAATGATTGTTCCAGGTATTTAATTACCTTTTATTTTCTTTAAAGTATGACAAAATATTTCATTTCTTTGTTTCGTGCATGGTAATTATGTCTTTTATATATAATGACATCTAGATAAGTATAATTAATTATGCAGTATGTTGAACCAATTAGGTAAGTACCAAGTTAAATATATGAACATATATATTGATCCTCTTATCGATGAGTTGTTGAAGTTATGGGTTGGCGTCACTATGTATGACATCTCTAGACCAATAGGGCAAAAATGATTTCAATTCCATGGAATACTATCATGGACAATTCATGATGCTCCCAGGTTAACACATTTTTGTGGTATATTGTTACTTTCTTTTGTGATTTAATATTATATATATTTATTGAAAATATCATGCATTATTTTAAATTGTAACTCTAACTCGCTACATTAATTCATATATCTTGTAGGTCTTCAAACAAAGGGTAAATTTGCATGCCCAGTTTGTGGTCCTAGGATAAAATCTTGTCGTTCAAGGAGTTTAGGAAAGGAAGTGTTTAATGAGTATAGGCACTTTGTCCCTAAGAACCATAGTTATCGAACTACATACAAAGAAAAATGCAATGGTAAAGAAGAGAATGGAAAAAACCCACAAAGAATGACACCTCACCTATGGAAGTTGGAATATATTAGAAATCGTCAAGGTATGCAAATTATTTATGTACGATATATTATATAAATCTTTGGTTAATTTCATTAGTATTAATTTCATTTTGTTTGATTAATTAGTGTTAGTTTCAATTTGTTGATGGTTCATGAATTTTGTTAAGGCATGAATGGGCTTCCACAAGGAATGAAAAGTTACCCGATGCAATTTAATAGGTTGACATACTACGAGCACCTACAAATAGTTCATATGTTTGATACAATGCATATCGGGAAGAACATAATAGAATTGTTATGGCAAACATTAGATGGAAGGACTGACAAAGAGAGAATTGGAAAGAAAGCTAATCACGCATTGCAAAGTGTTATTATTAATTCTAATGGTGATGGTCGTGAACAGAATACTAGTCTTCATTGGTTATTGATGGAGCAACAGAGCAATATTGTAAAAGAGGTCATTCGAAAAATTAGTTTTCTGACGGGGTTTTCGTCGAATATACAAAATATCTTAACGAAAAAAGGTGATTTTGGTAGGGTTAAAACACATGAATGGCATACATTCATTAAGGTAATTAGTACGTAGGTTATAATATATTTCCTTATTGGTACACATTATTTGGAAACAAATAATAATTATTTTTTTTTTGTTACAGTATGTTCTACCTTTATCTCTCCTAGACAACTTTGACAACAACATAAAACAAATTATTTATGTACTTGGCAAATACATGAGGTAAGTAATGTTTTATATGGAAAATGTACTTATTATGTGATTTGTAGCGGAACTTATTAACATATTATGTTTTATCTGCACATTTATGTATGCCTTGATATTATTTTAATGCATCGACATTTGTAGGTGGATTTTATCAAAATAAATCCATAAAGAAGATACAAGGTATTGGAAGAGAGAAATTCCCCGACTAATGTGTCAAATGCATCAATATCTACCTCCATCATTTTTCAATGCACAAGAACACTACCTCATACACCAAGTTGAGGAGATTTAATTATGTGGACCAATACACACATGGTTGATGTGGATGGTGGAGAGGCAATTGAATTCATTGAAGGCTTTTGTTAGACAAAGAGCACATCCTGAGGGTTCTATGGTTGAGGGATATATGATATATCAATGCATGGTGTATATTAGTCAATATCTACCTAAATTAGCAGAACATATGAATGCGCCTCGCATTTGGAATCTCAATTCCATCAACAAATTTGAAAGGGAGGTCCTATTGGGGAAAGGTAAAATGAGGATTGTGAAAGGTAATTATTAGATGTTGACATAGATTTAATATATTACACATTTATTTTTCCAATTTTATTTTATCATACTGATTTTTTATATTTTATATTCCTTCATATTGAACTATATTAAACTATTCCTTTATTAACAATAGCTAATTAATGATATTAAATTGTTATTTTATCATATAGTTGCTCGAGAGTGGGATGATTTATATGTATACATTGCAAACAACCTTGATTGGATGGAGCATTGGATAGAATATACTGAAGAATAATTCGGTAGGTTATCATGGGAAGGGGTGAGTAAGATGATTAAAACAGCGCATCGTCATCAAGATCAATTTCTTGATCTTACGTCAACTAGGGAAGTTGATTTAGCCTTTGGTTTAAAAGATAAACAGGAAAGTAAATTGTTTACCCACATTTTCCTAGTTATTTCCTATTGTTTCAATGTATTTGTTTTTTTTTTTAAATATATATTTACTAAGTCCTATATGGGGTTTATTAATTGACAATGTATCTTTTACTTGTTGTCCATGTTGCAGTTGAAACATCACAAGGCTATGTGGTGTAATGGTCATAAATTCCATATCAAAATGTTGGATGATAATATGAAAACCTCGGATTGTGGGATAAATGCAATGTTTAATGTCACTAACATTTCCTCTAGAAGTGACAAAAATCCAGAAGAAATTGAGAATAGGTACTATGGGCATTTAGAGGATATAATTGAGTGTGATTTTAATTCCTTTAAAACAGTTTTGTTTGAGGTGAAATGGTATAGGATACAGATGCATGAACGTGATCCTGAAAGAAATGTTATTAAGAATGATAATGGATTTACCATAGCTAATACAAGGGCATTTGAACCAGGTATAGAGCCTTATGTTCTTCCAAGTCAATGTGAGAAAGTATTTTACTCAGAGGTACCTGGTAAAGCAGGTTGGTCATATGTTGTTAGATATGATCCAAGAGGAAGACCAGTAAAGTATAATCATGTAGCCGAGGATGAAGATAATAATGAGGAAGAAGATCATGATTATGCATATTAGGAGCAGGTGGCTATAGTTGATGTGCCAGCCGAAGAAGTTGAAGAAGTTGATCATCCAAATGTAGGAGACGACGATATCGATAACTATATTAGAGAAAATGACGTTGATGATGATGTTGATATGAATGAGCCTTTCACCAATATCAATTTTGAACCAGATCCTGATACAGATGTTGAGTTGGATGAAGAAGAAGATGAATGATATTTAATTGTTGAAAAGAAGAGATATGTGTTTATATCTTTTATATGATATTTATATATTATTATTTTGTATAATAGAGTATATGTTACATGTTCTTTATAATTTCAAATTAGGTATGGGGAAATTGAGAGTGATGTGAGGGGGGGGGTCATAATTATATCTTCCACCTTCACGTGGTTTCCCCCGTTTAGTAGAGAATGAACTATTCTTGAAACCAAGAGGAGCTCTACACAATTGCGCCTAATCATGTACTAATTGAACCCATTAAGGCATGATAGTAAGTGGCTTAGGATTAGAGTTAGAACACTTGAGGCCTACTTAATAATTGGACAATGAAGTATGGCTTCAAAGAAAGAGAAATCAAAGAAGTTTAATATAATAATGTATGCACCTTGTCACCCCTGCTTCTCTGTGTAGATTCTCCTATAGGACCTCGTAGGACTTTCTGTCTCCACTCTATTGATATCCTATCTACCTACACAAACAACCACAAGAATAAGAGGGAAATATTTCATCGGAGGCATTAATATGTCTAGGGTAAGTTTCAAAGGCCTGCTAAGAGTTATATTATAGGTTGAAAGTAAGTTTAGAAGGAATGGAGTTTAGGTGACAGTGAGTTCAAGTATCACTTCATGAAACATATTCCCTAACATGACTCTAATGAAATTTCGGGTTGTAGAGGCATTTCATCAACCTATGTGGCCGCCTGTGTGGCACATTTCATCCCCATCAGGCCGGTCAAGAAGGGTTTCCAGACTCGAATATTACTCACACACCACTCTATATATCGACCCAACTCATCCTCATTTCGTTTTAATTTTCTTAGTTGGATTTTAAAGGAAACAACTATTAAAAGACATTGTACTAGGGATAGAGTACATGATGGGAAACAATGACCTATGAATGGGGCCAATGTTGAAATTTTTTCAAAGTGTTTCAGTATGCACTGAAATTTGACATGGATAGACTGTTTGTATGCCTTGAAGATATGGGAGGGTTTCCAGACTCAAACATCGCTCACACACCCGAAAAAATCCAACATGTTACTTAGGCACAATTGTATATACACCGTGAAAGTCGTAATTCCTTACTCTTTTTATGATGCAATTTCCACATGAAGGATTCATTGTCACCATCAATCAATGCTCATATTATGATCCACAACCAAATTTGACCGAAGATAATGTATCACCTTTAGTGGATCATACATATATAGTATATCCCTACTAGTTAGTTGGAAAAACCTCCTTCACAATTGAATTATGTGGCCACTTCCACCATTTTTTTAATATCAACTCCCATAAATAATGAGCCTTCGACTTATTTTCATCACTTAGGGAGATAGATTAAAACTGGAAATTTATCCTTAAGGGTAACAAATCCAATTTCACCCTAGGTCTATCTACTCCACTACTATCATTCCCTTATACTCTATCCCTTTGGAAATATTGATCATTTTGATTCATCTCTACTAACAACACCTCTAACTTGAAGAAGATACCTTGGATTAAATTTCCATACTTAAGATTATTGATGTTTCCATCGAACGAGATGTTGTCAAACTATTTCGTGTTGACAGGAAGCATCTAATATGACTTTCCAGTTTTTGTTTTGGGTGTAGGACAGTGACCTTGTGACCTTTTGTTCCCAATAACCACATCCTCCTCATTGACCTTTTTCTTACCTTTCTTAATGGATGGAATACTAGAGACATGTTAACTTTTTAAGAAAAAGGGGTTCAACATTTACTAGGATCCAAAATCAATAATGGTTAGACATCTAGTTAACTTTTTAAGAAAAAATATGTTTATAAAAAAATTGATATAATTGATATGATATGTTGATTCAAAACAATTTTTATTATGCAAGAGCTAGTCATCCAAAGTAGGAATGTATACATGAATGTTAAGACTATACAATTATTACTTGTTGAAGTTCTTATATGAAAATACAATCCAATTGAACCATTCCAAATTCCCGTGTAAGACTAGATTGGGATGTCCATGTTCAAATTCCCCATCTCATAGATCTCTCCATCTAAGGTTCATTTTTAAGAAAAATTTAAGAATGTATCTACCCATATGTGAAATGTTAGAATGTCGTACTTTCCATGTCAAAATAGAGTCGCAAGAAAATTTAAATCCTCTCTAGATAAAGTCATCCTAATACTAAGTAAGAGTTGAAACCACCTTCTTACTTGCTTCCCAAACTATTTGAATTAGTGCAAAAGAACCACCAATACTGAAATCACTTGAAGCAACATTCACATCATTGAGGGTGAAAAGTTTGTTTATTTTGGATCTAAATTTTCCTTGAACAATCTTGTATTAGGTCAATCTTTTTCAAGGTTCTTCACCAATCATTGAACTCACTATCTACTTTCCTAACATGCTTCCTCCAAGAACAATTATATTAGTTTATATGAGGCCTTTGCCTTTTTTAGGAAAGGAAAATATGCTCCATGGAACCATTAATGACAAAGCATGGTCCCAAATAGGCGCATGCCCTTATTTATAGCCCCGCTTTCCATATGACTATGGGTTGTGACCATGGCCCCAATTCCCAGGCACTTCGCGATTTCACGTTTTGCAACTTTGTTTTTCGCAAATCTATGTTGTGCTCCATGCTAAACCCTCTAAGTTGTGAAATCACGATTTCTCAGATCAAGTGCCATACGCCCCTTTGAATCCGACGGCCCAGATGAATATCAGCATTTCGAGACTTGGGAAATATGCACCTCCCTCACTTTAGCTTTCCCGAAATGACCTTCTCCATGATTTGGATCTAGTGCCATGCGTCTTGTTGGATCGGACAACTCCTGCTGATTTCAGATTTCGGGGGTTCATATCCTTTACAAATAACTTCAACAACGCTCTGAACTCCCGATTCCCACACTTATTATTCGTTGTCGATCTTTGAGCTTTGACATGAAAATTCCTTCGCCCAACTGAACTTGATCGCTCGCTTGATTTGAGTCTATATCAACTCGATCTAAGTGTTGTTCTTTGAACTTATGGTTGTGGCCTCTGTAAACAAATACTTGGATGACTAGTTGAAGGCTCAGGAAGGAAAAAGGATCAGTGATGGAGGAAAAGAGGGAAGTGATCAACCTTAGATAAAATAGCAAAGCAAAGGACCGATACTTCTCAGGTAAGACGACAAGGAAAACATGTCGCTCAAACGAATGAAGGCAAACAAAAGAAAAACTACAAGCCGAAAGGGAAAAAATTAGGATTGGGTCTGTGAAAATGAGAGAGATGGGGAAAAACTACAGACTCGAGTAGAAACCACAAACCCACAATAATCTAACAATTTTATGTGATAACAAGTTGTATGAACACTTTGACACAGACACCCACCATTTAGGACATTTGACGAAGTTGAAACAATATAGAATAGTGGAATATTTTATTGTTGCCTTTGAGCACTTGGATTTCCGAATGGAGGGAATGAGAGATCCTTTTTTCAGGGAATGTTTTATCAGTGGCCTCAAGGATGAAATATGAGCATAGGTCATAATGGATCTCCCCATGACTTGGTTGGAAGCAACTAAACATTCCAAGGAGGCACACAAGGTCATCTTGGCCCAGAGAAGAAAACTCGCTTTTGTTCCCCACCCTAAACCTACCACCCCTACCCCTCATGCCACTCCTCTCAAGGTCCAAAAATTAACATTGGTGGAAATGGTTGAACGTCAAATCAAGGGTCTCTACGATAGTTGTGGTGAAAAATACTTTCCAGGGCACAAGTGTAAAGAAAAGAATTTGTTTATGGCCATTTCATAGGATGTTTCTAATGGATATCTTGAGGTTTCCCCTGTAGCCTAGCTACCCCAAAAAAAAATATTCCGTCGCCCTCTGATCCTCCTAAAGTTGAACAATTGATTTCACTGCATGCTCTCATTGGTTTTTGTGCTCCTCAAACCCTCAAATTTATTGTTACATTAAGCATAGGAAATTCATCATCCTAGTTGGCAGTGGTAGCACTCATAATTTCATTCATATCCTCCTTGCTCAAGATGTCAATTGCTTTATCTGTGTTGTCAACAATTTTCAAATCATGATTTCCAATGGTGGTTCCATGGAATGTGGGGGGCATTGTGAAAATGTTGGCCTACAAATTGGTCAGTATAACCTGAAATATCACGTGTTTTATATTTACATGGGTGTTTGTGACATTGTTCTTGGTGTTGAATGGTTACACACTCTTAGCCCCATAACCATGGATTTTAATAATTTAACCATGCAAATCCAACATGAAGGAAAACAATATAAATTCCAAGGCATTACAATAGGATCTCTGGAGATCATCAGTTCCCACCGCATGGAAAAGTTACTCAAAAAAGGTCATTCTGCCATTATTTCCCAACTCCATTCCATTCAATCAATTGAGACACCCTCGGTACACCCTAACCTTCAAGCTATCATTTCTCTCCATCCCATTGTTTGCCAAACTCCCCAGGGACTTCGCCCCTCCCACGAAAACCATGACCATTCCATTCCTTTAATATTGGGCAGTCTTCCTCCCAATGTTCTCCCTTATTGTCATCCCTTTGCTCAAAAAAACAAAATTGAGAAAATTGTTCAAGAATTGTTAGAAGCGGTTGTTACTCATCCCAGTACTAGCCCCTATTCTTCCCTTGTTGTTATTCTCCTAAATAAGGAAGGCACTTGGCACACGTGTCTTGATTTCCATGCCCTTAACAAACTTACCATCAAGGACAAAATTCCCATTCCCATTATAGATGACCTTCTGGATGAACTCAGTGGGGCTCAATACTTTACCAAATGTGACCTCCATTCGGAGAACCACCAAATACTTATGAAAGAGGAAGACATCCCCAAGACTACATTTCTCACTCATGAGGGCCAATATGAGTTCTTGGTCATGTTCTTTGTTCTCTGTAATCCCACTCCACTTTTCAAATTCTCATGAATCAAGTCTTTCTTCCTTTCCTCTGTCACATTCTGCTAGTTTTCTTTGATGATATTCTCATCTATAGTAAAATGTGGCCATCCCATGCAGATCAAGTTCTCTGTATCCTCTCCAAGAATCAACTTTTCCTCAAATGGTTTAAATGTTATTTTGGTGCCTTTGATGTTGAGTACCTGGGTCATCTTGTTGGCAAGGATGGTGTAATGGTGGATCCCAAGAAAATCGAAACTGTGAATAATTGGACTCACCCTAAAACTATTAAAAAATTTCATGGCTTCTTGGGTTTAATGAGCTATTATTACAAGTTTGTTTAGAATTATGTAAAAATTTTGAAATCTCTCACAACTCTCCTTAAAAAGAATGTTTTCAGTTGGACTCCAACAACTGACCAATCCTTCTAAGCCTTGAAAGACACTATGTGTGCTACACTTGTATTGGCCATACTTGAATTCACCAAGACCTTTGTTTTGGAATGTGATGCATCAGGGAGAGGAATCGGGGAAGTCCTCATGCAAGATGGATGGCCTTTGGCTTTCACCAGCAAACAGTTCTTGGACCGACATATGGGTCAATTGATTTATGAAAAGGAAATGTTGGCTATTTTGCATGTAGTGGATCTATGGCACCCTTATCTATTGGGACAATGCTTCCAAGTTAAAACAGATCATCAAAGCCTCAAGTACTTCCTGTAACAATGAAATCCATCCCCATAGAAACAAAAATGGGTGACCAAGTTGTTTGGATATGATTATGATATTGTTTACAACAAGGGAAAAGAAAATGTGGTGGTTGATGCTCTTTCCACGAAATATGAAGAAGAAGGGTCCCTCTTTTCCCTCCCACTCATTGTTGTCGACTAGCTTTAGTTTGTTCGACAGGAATGGTCGCAAGACCCCAAAATTTCTAGCCTAATCCAAAAAATTCAACAGGATCCCCAAGTTGCTCTAGGGTACTCTTGGCACAATGAAGAGTTTCACTATAAAGGTCTCTTGTATTTACGGAAACAATCAGCCCTTAAATCCAAGGTTCTCTCTAAGTTTCATGCTTCACCTGCAATGGGCCATTTATGTTTTACCAAACCTTATGAATAGGTCAAACGATATTTCTTCTAGGATGATATGAAATAGGACATCCGCACCTTTTTGGCTGAATGTGATACATGTCAACACAATAAGGATGAGACTATCAAACCTCTTGGTACATTCCAACCACTTACACTTCCACCTACTATTTATATGGATATTTCTATGGATTTCATTATTGGCTTACCCAAATCAGAAAATAAGTCAATCATCATGGTGGTAGTGGTTCGTCTTTTCAAATATGCTCATTTATGTGCTCTTCAACACCCATTCACAACATCCACGGTGGCTTAAATTTATGTGGATAATATCTTCGAATTCCATGGAATGCCTCATTATATTGCTTCTAACTATGATCCCACTTTTACCCGCAATTTCTAGCAAGAATTATTCATGCTCCAGGGAACTCAATTTCATATCAGCACATCCTATCATCCCAGACTAATGGCCAAACAAAAGCGGTCAACAAGTGTTTGGAAAAAAACATAAGTGGGTCTAGTAGTTACCCCTAGATGAATGGTGGTACGATACCTCTTACCATACTACCTCTTGCAGGACTCCTTTTGAAGTAGTCTACAGATAGAAGCCACCATCGGTTCTCCCATACATGTCGAGTGTCTCCAAGATTTAGGAAGTTTACCACAATATTACCATCTGCATGACCATTCTTCGTAATCTCAAAGAAAATTTGGTAATGGCTCAAAACAACATGAAGCAGTAGGTAGAGAAGGTTCGTTCTGAATGTTAATTCGCTGAAGGGGATCATGTGTTTCTACAAGCAGGCGTCACTTAAAGCCCAACAGTGTCAGAAACTTGCACCAAAATTTTATGGTCATTATACTATTCTTAAACATGTGGGGCCAGTGGTCTATTAGTTATCTTTTCCCATTCACTCCAAGATACATCATGTTTTTCACGTCTCATGCCTGAAGAAAGTGATTGGCACCAAATACCACACCTAGACCAGCCTACCAGAGTTGTATGAAGAAGGTTATATTTGGTTGCAGCCACAAGCTATATTGGACTAGCGAGAGTGTCATCTCTATCAGCGCACTATCCATGAAGTTTTGGTTCAATGGAAGGATACGCCACCAAAAGATGCCACCTAGGAACTGACTACCATTTCACAATAGTTTCCTCATATTAAACCTTGAGGATAGAGCTCATTTTCAAGGGTGAGGACATGTTAGGGACCTAACCCTCCACGTAGATAGAATAATATATTTTCCATGTAATAAAGGACAACATTAGTTAATAATGCCTAAATATATTTTACATGTAATAAAGGTCAACATTAGTTAGTAAGGCCTATTTGATAAATGTGAGCAAATCAGTGTAAGAGACCTAATAGAAGCTTCCACTTCTAGAAAGATCTTCCTCTAGAATGTTTTTTAGAAGATAGAATTAGTATAAATAAGAGTAGGAGGCATAAGAAAGCTTATCTTGAGAATTATTGTAATAGAGCTCTGCTATCCTGGAGGTTTCCCCCTTGAAGAGGCAAGTAAACATTGCTTTCTTTGAATAAAGGTATTATTTATGGTATTGTTCTTCTCAATATTTTGTTGTTCCATTGATATATATTGAATATTCATGTTTCTGCATATTATATTACATCTATTACATTACATTCAACTCACTACATTTGGAGCATATATGGATGCATATGCTTCTTGCATCATTTTCCCATGCATATAGTGGTAAGATAAGTATTTGGTCTATGTAATTGTATTTGGAGTAGGAGGGATGATGGCAATGAAAAAGGTTGATGTTTCATAGCATCACATGCTTGAGCATACAATTGTAAGAATTTTTATGGAGTTGGATTTGATCACATATGTAAATGGGCATACGATTGTAAGACCTATTTAGGCATGTGTACCCATGGTTTGATGGTTCACCAATGTAAAAAAAATTGATCTATTTTCATGTCAAGGGAAAATGACCAACATTGAGAGAAAATATTATGGGGAACAAGAAAGACTCTCCACGTTTTTATAGAGGTGGTACTCCTTTTTCTTGATAAATGGAAGATTATTCTTATGACCTTAGATGCATACAATAGAAAACCCCAACAAATATTCTTATAAAACTCTTATATATAGATGTACAAACTCTTATATATAGATGTACAAACTCTTATATACATTTGTATAAACTCGTATATACATATGTACTTGTCAAGCACGTCATCTCATTCAAGAAAATAAATAAATAAATACATCTACAAAGATTGTACCTATAAGGTTTGGAGTATGCTTTCAACAGATATTTAACCTTACTTTTAAAATAATGTGAACCCAAAATTAGCTATAACTTTACAAGATGAAATATATAAAAAGGATGGACATGTCATCAAAGAAATTTAAATGACTTCTACATTAATATCAAATGAGATTGCAAGGCATCATATGTTCAAGAGTTTATTGATACATCACCACACAGATTCATAAAAACAAAATAACACTTGAATAGTTCTTTATGGGAGAACTTAATAATAATATCCCAAATGTAACAAGTTTAACAATGTATGAAACAAGAGGATTGGAAACAACCTCAAAAAGATCTCACTGAAAATTAGATAAATTGAAATAAACTGCATTTTCTTTTTAAAAGCAAGGATTTTTCTCCTCTAGACCTAGAATATCATGAAAAATGACTAGAAGAATTTAGAGAAGGAGATTATAATACCCAAATCTTCATATTGCCAAACATACATGGAAAACTTGATGGAAAGAATCAAGGAGAAGGAAATATGAGGGAGAAAGTTAAGCAAAGTAATTCACAAAATATTATAAAGGAAAAACTTGCTTCCAACAAGAATCCACCACTGCAAAAACTCTTGACTGTTGACCCCTCCTTGAATATGCTTCTCCTCTTTTTATAATCTTCTCTTCATCTTATTGAAGCTTCTTTAGAGTTAGGGTTAGGGTTTTAGTTTCCCATTTGTAAATGTGAACTTAGATATCCATGCCACCAATATGGGGCCCACTTTAGAAGTTCATAAATTTCTTTTAATCAACAGTTTTCCAAAAATAATTAGTTGTCAAGTTAGACATAGTCATGATTGCGTTTTAATTTTTAGGGAATGATAATTATCATTCCAGCCATGGAAACCATTTCCAAATTTTTATTCATATCTCTAGATTTCCAATGAGCTCTCTCTTGCTCAATTTGGACTTCGGGATAAAAAAATTATGGCCTCCAGAAGATAGGAACTCATCAACCATTGATCTATTCTCCATGTGAATTTTGGCCCTTGGTATACAAATATGCTTTATTTCTCCCACATGCATTATGGGATAGTTATCACATTATGTTTAAAAGAAAAATGGCATCCCATATTATTTGTGTGTGAAGTGGAGAGAGTCGTGGAACCCTTTTTAGCTTGTGCACAATCTAAATTTGGGTTTTCACCTCACCACCCAAACATATGTGTCCAAATCATACCATCCAAGTGTCACACAGGGATAGGTCAACTTCACTGCCACATTTCCACATGTGATAGGTCCACTTCATTTCCATGTTTCCAAATGTTCCAAAAAATGGGGGAGGGGAATAAAACTTAGAAAAATAAATGAGAAAATAACTAAGTGTTTGGATTATACGAAGAAATAGGAGAGGAGTGTAACACTTAGTAAATATTAGATATAAACTAAGTGTTGAAATAACTTGTGGAGGTAGAGTTGTGTGGAGATATAGTTGTGTGGGGATATGGGATAGGGTGGCGGAAGTGAAGAGGAAAGGGTTATGAGGTTATGAGCTATGAGGTTATGCACTCCAAGATGCATGAAGAACGGAGAAAAGATTTGGACTGAGATTTGGAGTAGAGAATATCTGCACAAGGTAATGAATCTCCACACAATACAATTCATAGTAAAAAGTGAAGTAAAAGTGACTTAGTATGTAGAGTGAAGTAAAGAGTGTGTAATGCATGGAAATGAAAAATAGAAATGGACTAAGTATGGAAATGGATTGTGGAGTGTGGAGTGTGAATATGACTAAGGAAGGTAATGAGAGAGTAAGGAAAATGACTAAGTATGAGAGTAAGTGGTACAATTTGAGGAATGTGGAGGACAAAATGGAGGTTGTGGAAGGATGGTACATGTGAAGGAATGAGAGTGTTGGGTTTTACGCATGGGATTTAACTCGTAAATTGGCTAAGTGTGGGACAATAGTATAGAGAGGATGTGGTAAATGGCTAAGTGTTGGGGTACTTCAGAAGATGAATAAAATTGGCAATATATTGGGCATATGACCTCTATTTTTTATTCTATAAAATGTTGGACAACGTTGACACATAGGGTTATTCAATGAGAATATGGACGCAATCATTTTCCTTCTTTTTAGTGTATTTTCATTTTCTTCTCTTTTGTTCAAAAGAGAAACCATCCATGTTTTCCTTTCGTGAAAAAGAACTGCAATACTAAAACTCATTATGAATTCTTAAAACTTGTTGGGTCTTCATGATCAATAGGTGGAGGTTATTTGGCACTTTCCAAATTTGAAAATTTTGGTGTCCATTTGAAAGAGACATAGGTTCAAATATTCACCTCAATCACTTAGTTGATGAGTGTCAGGAAAACACATCCACAAGTCTAGATGTAGAATTAGGTGTTAGGGGGCATATTGTATTCCCAAAAAATTAGTTAATAAACTTTGAGGGGGATAGGTTTTTATTTCAAGTCAAGTTTTAAGGGGTGAATATTGGGTTAATATTGACTCCATAATAGAGTAGTTATTTTAACATTGATACACTTTATGATAGTTTTACCATTCACTATTTATGGGCCCATGGTATTGGGTAACCCATGGTATTTTTCCATGGCATTACATATGATGAAGCCTATTTAATGGCTTGGAATACTCCATTGTAAGGTGTCTCATCGAATAGTCCTCAAGAGTTGGCATGTTAGCTCATAGAGGCCTAGGTGGCCAATATAATCTTGAGTTCATGATTTATCACGATGTAGGCAAAGAAAGAATGAGCTTTCTACTTGTTGCTCCTACTAAGAGCATAGATCTGAAAATGCATTGTAACCATTGTTCATTGATGAGGAATACATTGAGCTTTCCTTAAAATGTGATTTTTTTCTCCCGAAAGTCCCTTGGAAATAATTGTGAAATGGTTATATGTTTTTGTGTTGTTTATTATTATAACTGTGTTTATTTCATTTGTGCACATTCTTCTTTCATGGATTAGTGTAGGAAGTGTATTTTGCACCTTTGCTTCCTTTCAATTATGCATATATCTTTGAGATATCCACATGGGAGCACTATACTGAACCAAACAAAAGCAAAGGATAATAAATGCCACTTCCCCACATGGGATCACATACACCAAAACACATACAACCATACAGGAATTATAAATATAACACATAAACATAATGCATATACAAGTTAATGAATTAGTGAGGTGCACAACAATTCTTGGCATATTCTTCATTTCACATACCCTATCTAGGTAACACATGATTTTCATTTTTATTTTGTATCCATTTGATGGTGAGGTATCAGCGAGGGCACGAGAGGATAGGGGATAGTGTGAATCCTTTCTAACCTACCTAGGAATAATAGATTGGTAAGCTCACTATGTAGGTCGTACCAAAGGAGGCTGGGCTAACCATATCACCTACATTCTTAATCCCATCAACATAACACATTATGCATAAGGAAACTACAAATGTTGGAATTATGCACTATCAACATATGGCATCTTAAAGTAGTATAAAAATAAGTTGATCATGATCTGACATCACATAAACAAAAGTAAAAACCCACTAATCATTTTTTCCCATTGTTGTAGTGGAATCGCACCCCCCAAGGAGAACATTACAACACTGCTCACCCCTCAAGCAAGCGGACTACATCACTAGTTATCCCAAAATAAAGTTGAAACAACTCATGGTCAACTACTAATTTGACTCAAACAAATGACCTACCCTTGGCAAGCACTTAGGACAATGATTTTGGGGGAATGATATCCACCATGCTATCTCCACATGTATCCTAATGGTTGGAATATGTGTTTGGATATATAACATCCATCTTAAATATTAAGATGGACAATATATATCCTGAGACATATTCAAGCCATTGCTTGATGGATGATATATATCCCAACACAACACATATTCCTACTATTTATGTAATGTCCTTGATCTTGAACCCTTTGTAATTGTACATATAGGCTGGTGAGCCGATTGGTACCAAGTGTAAATGTAATGAACATTTAGGCTGGTGAGTTGTTGGCACTAAGTTTTGATGTTGCGCGCATCAAAGTAATGCACGAAGAAGTGTTATCAAATACAAGGTATGCACATTTTATGTGTTGCACTCACTTGGGTAAGTGTGCACATTGAAATGTGTTGTGTGCACTTGGGAAAGTGCACGGTAATGACCTAGAAGTGCACAACATTTAGTTATTTATTTGTTTGTGTGTGTGTATTAGACCCAAGGTTTATCTCAAATGGTTCTGATCTAGACGTGAAGCTATCCCCAGCGGAGGAGGTCATGGGTTTGAATCTCTTGTTCCCCCTTGGGGTTAGGCCTGCCATGGACATCAGGGCTGGAATTTTACCCCGTTTACCATCCATAAAGTGGGGAAGTACTCAAGTATTTCCCGTGAGATATTTCCTTGGAAAGAAAATATATGATTGTATATGTATTGAGGTCGAGGAGCTTGTGGGAGTATGAGACTAGTGAGTTGGGAAGCAGATAGGCTCGTGCACCTATCCATGTAATCATACTCAAGTTAATAATAAAATAACATCATTGTGCACATAATGACTAAAATGAGAAGAGATGGGGGGCCAACTCCATCGAAAAAGGAAAAAGGGGAAATATTTTAATAATATTTCCAGAAAAGTGTAATTTATGGATATTTGTTTATTCTAAGTTCTCGGGGATGGGAACGAATCACCAAGTGGATTAAATCTACTTTTGAAGGTGAAAAGTGTCAAGTGGAAGGCATGCAATATATATTATTGGCCTTAGTGTATTTGGGGGGGGTGGGGGGGGGGATGGCATTATTATGGATGCTTTTCAGGATCTCATGAGTAGAAGGGGGTCAGACTATATGGAAAATCCAATTTTTACTTTAACTGCATAGAGAAGCTTGTAAGGAGTTGTGGTGTTGTAATATGATCTTACTATCAAGGAGACGACTTGAAAATTTGTGATCAGTCTCTCTAGGTGAGAGATTGGTTGTTAAGAAGTGGTTGTAAGACCCAGGAGCATATTCTCCAGGTGAGGGTATTGTTGAGAATTGGTCCCTAGTGCACTGAGTATTAGTCACAGGGCTCATAGACTTCCTTTCTAGCTTGTTGTTGGTAACCCTGGGAAGGGAAGTGGGGAATTCGAAGGACTGTTGAGAAGAGAAGGGGCACACTTCCTTGGGTGTGACAGGTGTGTGGGGAATGAGGGATTGTAGGCTAGTTGCAACAGTGGAACCTAAGACTAAGAAATTATGTTGAGAGTCGGACCTTAGTGTGTCACTATAATTTTTTTCCCTGGTGGAGTTAATCCCCAACTCGGGGGTGACCCATTGTTGAAATATTATGAGAAATAGATTCTATGGCTAGGAGGAACATCTGAGTTATGCACACAGTTGGTGATTTCCATAAAAGATAAGTGTTATTTATGTGCTTGTCTTGTTTACTATGTGCCTATTTATCTATGCTTGATATGGGTTAATTCTTGTATGAAATCACATATAAGTATTTGTTGTTATTCTATTTAATGTTGCTTGTACATGTAAATATGGTGCTTATAACCTGTTTTTGTAGTTGTGCATGAGTATGTATGTTGATGAAATCCTTACCTATTAAGTTAATCTTGTGATTTTGGTTATGACTCTTCAAGAAGAGGATCGGGTAGCTAGGTGCGCAGGAAAGTATCATGTGTGTAGAAGGTTGGAATTCATATGTGCGTTCAAGGAAATAGATTTTGCGTACAATGAAATCAGAATTGGCACACGACACCAAGATGGTTGTGTGCACAATTGTGTTGTGTGATCAATATGTTGGTGTGCACATTTATCGAGTCACTTATACTGCTCAACTTGTGTTAAAAAGGAGAATGTTTCTTCCATTGTTATAAGTTGTGTAGCACAACTAAAGTTTAGGCTGAGTGCATTGCTTCAAGTGATATTGCGCGGACTTGTGTTTAGAGTAAAATCTACGTAGTGCAATTTTAGAGTAATATTGCTCAGTAGTATGTTGGGGATGTTACAGTTTGGTTAATTCAGAGCTACAAAAGTTGAGGTTGTGTGATGTAGCTTAACTTGGGGGCGTTACATTATGTTATCAAATCATATTTGGAAATATTTGTGTAGCATGGCCCAACCTAGGTGGCTAGGGATGTTACATTATGGTATAATAGCTATTGGTTCAACATTGGACTTGTACAGTCCAAAGACTAGCATGAATAGATGTGTGTGCTAAGAATTGGTGTCGTGCCATGCAGAGTTTAGTTTGCACGACAAACCATTAGTGTGCAATATAAAGTTATGATGTGCACAAAGACAGTGATGCGCGGATGTGTGCACTAGAGTTTGGGGTGTCAAAATCATCCAAAGAATCAAAATAAAGGTTTCTAACAAGATGGTGCATATTTTTCATGAAGTTGTCTCATGAATTCACCTAACAAATCTTGTTGTATCTACATTTTGCAGAATTATAAGCGATTAGAGCATGAAATAATCAGTCCAGAAGGTTAAAATCATGGAAGAAGTGCAGAGGAATTACCATTAATGATGTACACCTATAATTTTCCTTTAGAAGAATCAATGGCCTAAATCCCTGAAGAAGAATGAAGACACATTTTCCCAGAAAGATGAAAATTGTCTTTTCTCTTGTAAAAACCTTATAAAAAGGGATCATCGCACCTTGCTCAGTATTAAGGGTGTGACGATTTAGGATCATCGTAGGTTGCACCACAATGACCTGCGACGTCGTCTCAATTTTCTCATTATTAAGGGTGAGATGATCTTGTTTATGAAGAAAAATAGCATCTTCTCGACGTTTCTAGAATAGAAGATTCAAAGGTGAGGTGGCCTCTAATCGGTTTGGATCTGAGTCGCATCCCTATTCTAGTGGGATCATCCTAACCTCCTCACCCTATCCTTTTCAGCTTATAAAAGGAGAAGAGTTGTCATGGGGAAAGCTAGTTGGTTAGTGCTTGGCTGGTAAATTCTTGAGTTAGCTAGTTCTTGAGTTTTGTAGCTTGGAGTTTGTGGAGCTTCTATGTTGGCTTTGAGTTTCACTTTTCCAAGTTGAGATTGTAGGTGACTTTCAAATATACAATCTCAGAATTCGTGAAGCGGAAGTGTGTGGGAAAAAAGGAACTGTTGGAAGGAACCTGACAACATAAAGGAATTTGGTTGTATCTTTCTTCCACAATCTTTAATACAATGATATATTTCTTTCCCATAAAATTGTTCTTATTTTATTGTATGACTCCTTGATCACATGCATAGGTTTTGTTGAGTATACATTGTTTCTTTCACTTCGTTGGCTTATGTCTTTTTACAGGTTTAGCATCCCATAAGCCTTGGAACAGAGCGAGGATGACACTAGCGAGGACAAACCACATTTAAAAGGTATGTCATTTATCTCTTGTTAGTTAGTATGCTTGATAATTAAAACTTAGGGAAAGTTTTGTATTATGTCTTGGTTTGTTCTAATTTCTTGTTGAAGTTAGGGAGATCAGTTTGTGTTCGCACTTACCAATTTGTCCGATAACAAAATTAGTGACCATACTGGGGAATAGATTGTTTTCCTAGTAATATTTTTCCTTGTTTTCTTTCTTTGATTTCATGGCTTATGTTTTCTAAGTCACTGGGAGATCCAAATTGACTCTTTGATTGTTTATTCACAGAAAAACCTTCATGCTTTTTAATTTTTCCATTTTTTAGGTGTTCGTCGCACCCTGCTTTGAGACACAGTGCGACATCATCGCACTGTACTTTTCTCTAGCCTACGATGATCCAACATCATTGCACTGTGTTAGTCTAGTAACCTGCGACGATTGTGTGAAAACATAATTTTTGATGGTTTTTTCTTGCCCAGATCTTAGATATGGTTTTGGGATGAATTGTCGGGTCTGGTTACAGTCTTCTTGACAGTCTTTGAATCTACTTTTAACCTTATTTGTTTTATTTTAGCTTGTGTGCTTTTGAAAGATTTGATCTCTTGCTTTGAGTGTCTTCCAGTTACAAAGCATTGTTTTTGTTTAGAATTGTTTAGTGAAAGAACACTTATTTTTTCTGAATAGTTCGTGTTAAAAGAGAAAATTTGCTTGGGTTGCTTTATTTTATAGAGATTTTCTATTTCGTTTAGATATCTTTGAAACAAAAAAATAATAATTTCTTGCTTTTCATTATATTGGGGGCATCTTTGCATTTGAAGTAGCGAAATTGCATGGTTTTTGTCATTTTTTGGTCTTGGATTCTTAAAAAAAATCCAAGAATCGTGTATTGGTGTACAGTCTCTTTGGCTCATTTCTTGAATATCTTTATATTGATGAGTTTAATAAAATTTTGGGACATTGTGCATATGGGAATGATAAACGTTTTCTCCTTCTCGTAATATAGCTTTCATCGAAGTGAAATATTTGCATTATCATTTCTTTTCATTGTTTAGAGTCGGTCAAAACATCATTTAGTCCACGCCATTTTCCTCTTGAGTAAACAACAGCCTTAAAATAAAGCGCTTATAAAAATTGATTAGACATTTTTATATTTTCTTGTAGTAAACCTACATTGGCTTAGGGTGTAGGGCTTTGGAATAGGTGTGAAAGATAACTTTCCAAAGATGTAAACAAACATAGAATATTGTGCTAGGGAGCGGTAAATCCACTTATTACATTTTGTCCTGGGAAGCCCTTCTCACACAAGGGTCAAACATGAGGTCACATTGAGACTAGTAGAGTGACTAACCCTACTTTGTTGGTCTTGGTGTAGTGTTTGCGCGTATTATTGGG
The DNA here is from genome assembly GCA_032191745.1 of Picea mariana. Lineage (NCBI taxonomy): Eukaryota > Viridiplantae > Streptophyta > Pinopsida > Pinales > Pinaceae > Picea > Picea mariana. The sequence continues at coordinate 55,803 of JASDQU010010835.1, read as the reverse complement.
GGTCACTTGAGAAAACAACCTTGTGCGGGTCTTCTCAAGTCGATTTCGGGCTCATTTACCCTGCCCTTGCATGTGTATCGAATTGTCAAATGTTTCCCCAGGCATCATTGTTGTATTTGGTAACCTTACTGGCCTTTCTCTTTAGGGTAATACACGAGGTGACGGTGAAGGGGAAGTCTTCACTATACCTGGAATCGACGTTGGCCAAAATCACTCGGGATCCTTAGAGGGTAAATCCACATTTATTGTGTGGAAAATATTGCACCAAGGCATAAGTCCGTTAAGAAGGTCGTCAACGTAACTTTTCCACCCGCTCTATCTCAACCCCTTCTTACATTGTTCCTGTGACATTGGATTTCATCACCAACTAGTACGTTCATTGTGAGAAGGTTTTGTTTGCTTGCTTGCTTACTAGATTTTTAGTGTGTGTTGTTTGCTTTCCCTTACAGGACTTAAGTTGGATCTGTATTTATGGTGTTGGTTCCCAGAATGACCAATGAAGCAACCCCTTCTCTGAGGGAACCTTTTGTTTTTCCTTCTTACGAAAACGTTGGTCCTCCTTACATCATTACTTTGAGCCTTCCAAGTCTCACAATTGGATTACTATTCCACTTAGGTAATCTTGAATTCAGCAAGTTCTTTGGTTGTAAGCACTTTCCCCAAAAAACATCAACCTCATGTTGATCCTTCATCTTCTTCACCAGTAAGATCTTCTTCGCCTTCTTCACTTGCAAGGCCTTCTTCTGTTTCATCTTATTTGTCGAGTGAAAGCTCTGAAGCTAGTAACCTGTTGGATAAGAAGAAGAAGAAAAGGAATATTATGAAGAATAAAAATAAGAAAGAGTCCAAACCTCCAACCACTGCCATACATCTTGGAAAACAACCAGTTACTGATAATCATGATAGGAGTGTTGATGATGCCAATATCACCCAAACAACCCGTAAGCCCAAGTACCCTTGTAGGATTTGTAAGGGTATCCATCTTCTTAAGGATTTCCCTGGTTTATCCAAGGTTATAGAAGCATGGTCTACATGCCCTCACCAGCCCATGTCGTCAACTTATGAACAACATGTTGATGACCTCCCATCAATTAGTCATGATATAGTTGGGAAGAAGAAAAGTAGAGTCAAGTTCCTGTGTATGTTATGCAGAGGGAGTCATCAAACTCACCTTTTCCCTCGTATGAATGAAGCCTCAAAATTACTGGAATACATGACTGTTTCCCAGCCTCAACTTCTGGCTTCTTTCTGCAGGCTTACTCTCAACCCCCCTATAGTTGATGGAATGGTCAATCTGGTCCCTTCATTGGTCAATCCGGTTGATCATGTAGTCAATCTGGTCACGTCCTTATTTGAACTAGTTAACAAAGTGGTTGATCCGATATCATCCTCGGTCGATCCCACTCTCCCATTAGAGAGTGAAACCCAAGCAGTCGATGTGTTTCCATCCATCGACCCCATTCTCCCCTTGGAGAATGCAACTCAAGTCATCAGTCGATCCTACACTCCCGCTACAGAGTAAACCTGATATTGTCCATGTTTTTCTCGTTGATACAGAATCTATCGTTCTAGGGGGTATTCCTTCTCTCGTGGAACCCCCTCCAAGTAATGAGGTCATTTTTTTTTATTGGGGTGCGCTAACTGGACCTCATCTTCCTTCTCACATTCCTTTCAAGATTACAGTACAGGTTTGTGGTCGGGGCGTTCCTCAGACGTTGATAGATGAAGGTGCATCTGTTAGTATTTTGTCCTCTATTGTTTGGAAATCTTTGGGTTATCCTCAGCTTATGTCGGTTACGCAGAATATGTTAACTTTTAACAGAAGAACCATTCAACCTTTAGGGACCCTTCCTCAGTTTCCCATAACTTTGGGAGAAAAATTTGTCTTTATTGACATCATGCTAGTCCAATACCCCTTGGATTTTGATTTAATCCTTGGGAGAGATTATGTTTATGCCATGAAATCTATCATGTCCACTCTTTTTCATGTGATATCTTTCCATCATGATGGAATAATTGAGACTATTGATCAACTTTCATTCGTTGGTCCTGACTTGATTACCAACTCATTGTCCTCCCTAAAAGGTTCTTATATGCAGACGATATCACCCTCGCCACATGTCAATTATGTGGCGTTTTCTCCCATGCCTTCAGCTGCTGATGAAGATGGGCCTCTCACTGTATGCTTAGTCTCTTGTGACTTAGATCTAGTAGTTGACATGGTGATGTCTTCGATAGCACTTTTAGCACCTGATCTCCTTACCCCTTTCACAGCCCTTGACGTGTGTTCCTTCCAGAGTGTGTTTCTTCCATCAAGTGAATATCTCTTCGAAGACATGACCTAGTTTTGTCCCTTGGCATGGTGTCCTTCCCGAGTATTGTCCTCTTGGAAGCCATGATCAAGAAGAGGAGCTTTGAGCATGGTTTTCTGATTTCAAACTCATTAAAAAATGAAACCAGCTATGAGAATGGTTTTCTGATTTCAAGCTCATTAAAAAATGAAGCCAGCTACAAGGATAGTTTTTGCATCTCTATGACAACCTCGTTAAAAAATGAAACAGAGCTCTCGAGCATAGTTTTTCTTCTTTGTAGCAAGATCGTTAAAAAATGAAATAGATTTTCCCCCTCTTTGATTGAGTCAAGTACTTCATTACATATAGTATTTGAAGCTTCATTTCATCCACATGTGTCATTGGACGAAAAGAATCTTGGAGGGCAATGCTTACGGACTCTAGACTTCATGTTGAAGTTAATTTTCTAGCTTATGAAGCTAGGGGAAAAGTACCAAGCATCCCTAGATAATGCGTTGGGGAGTCGCAAGCATAGTTTTCTCTAGTTCAAGCTTGTGTAAAAATGAAACCACCTACCTCAAGCATAGTTTCCTCTGGTTCAAGCTTGTGTAAAAATGAAACCACATCCAAGCATAGTTTTGTTTAGTTGTTAAGCTTGTGTAAAAATAAAATCTATCCCAAGCATAGTTTTGTTTTGTTTTAAGCTTGCATAAAAATGAAAACAATCCTGAGCTTAGTCTTTGTTCTTTCTCATGCTCGTAAATACATGAGAATGTAACCGAGTAAACTTTTATCACTTTTTCGGACTCGTAAAGATTATACGAAAAAGGAACCCACTGGAGTTCCCTTTAATCTCTTTTCAGGCTCTCTAAACATGAAAATATTGCCGAGCGATCTTGTTCTTTTCACACTCGTTAAAGTATTTGAAGAAAACATATGTTGAGCGATAGTTTATCTATTTTTCGGTCTCATCAGACTACTTTACGAAAAAGGACATTTTGGAGTTTCCTTTAAGTGTTTTTTAGACTCTATAAATATGAAAAACCACTGGGTTTACTTTATTTGGACTCGTAAAACAAGCATCGAAAGACCCATATGGGATTGAACCACTCCTTCCTAGGGTTCGTTAAACATACTCCGAAGGACTCATCCAAAGGATGAGCTTACAGATCAAGTATATGTCATCCTCCTCAAGCTTGTGTAAAAATAAAGAGGTACTCGCCAGAAATGGTGGGGGGAGGGAATTGGGAAAGAAATGTATCTAAACCTATATTCTATGGAAGAGTCTCTTTTGAACATGACACCTTTGCACTCGCTTTGTGTCTAGGTTGGAAAATATGCTTGTCTCTTGATCATACTCCTTTATAAGATTACAATTTGGTATTTGATCCATGTTGTTGATTCAGTGTTCCCAAGACATTTGTCATGTCATCAACATGTTCAAATATAATTTCAACCCGAAAAGACTTATATTGCGGCGACCATTTCTACATTCCTTTAGCCTTCTATTGCGTCGGCCATCCCTGAGTCAGTCCTGAATCACTTGTTACTCTGATCTACTTCAAATATTGTTACTTTTTTCATTTCATTGATTGGGGATATGATCCAGGTGGATATCGGTGGCCACCCACCTTTTCCAACTAGCTCAAAATAGTTTTCTGGCAATTTTGGTAATTTACTATTTTTAGCAGTTTTTAACTTCTGGGGTCATTTTGAGGGCCTAAATGAAGGTTTTTCGGGATAGATATTTTCTATGATAGCCAAAGGCTCTTCTTGAGCCCCCAAAATGAATATCCTCGGCAATACCTTTCCAACGAGTTATCATGCGCCCCAAACAGAGATCGTATGCCAAAGTTACGTCATCGGGAAGTTGATACACCAAACTACCCAAAACAGGGTCCACAAAACTGTTGGCTTTTAATATTTTGGGGTTAGGGTTTTGGATTTTCTTTATGATAAAAATTCCTCTGGAGCCTCATTGTAAAATCATCTTCTTGCAAATTCGAGTAGCAAACACATCTCTTCTCAGAGATAAGTTGCCACCATTCCAGCAAGTCTTTCACTCTGTATTTTTATAGTCTTTGTACATTTTTGCTCATTAATATAAGATTGTGTATTATTGTATCTATGTGTTTATGGTTAAATCTCTGATACATTTCTGTTATATTATTGGATATATAAGATATCCCTATACATTGCTTTATTATATCTCCGCTCTCATTTCGTGCTGAAAATAATCTGGATCAGGATACATTAAGGCCCTCCTGTGACGAGTCTTTTCCTGTCAAATTCAACTCATTATCCAGGAATTAGACTTAGAATCCATTTGGTACCTTGGAACTTGCATGCCTCAATGGTAGGTTTCCTCGCTTTCGACAGTGGGTTTTCATTATTGACCCCTGATTGGGAGATTCCGACAAGTGTTCGACTTCAACTCATTAATTCGCACCCATTGGATTGTACTAGTGTACCTTGGGATTCATTGACATTAATGGTGATTTCCCTCGCACTTGTTAATGATATACACTAAGGACCGGTAATCAAGTGGTTTCTACCATGTTTGACTTCAGCACATGTATTCGCATGGTTAGATTCGTACTGTAGAGTGATGAAGATTAATACCCTGGATCTTTTCTAATAGATTCAGGTTGCGTTGGAGTATATTCAGACTGTATTGTTGCATAGATCCATAATGTATGTCTTGTGGCTATGTTCAAATTTGAGTCTTTAACGCATAGATCCACAGTGTATCTTTGGCAGCTATGTTCATGTTTGAGTCATATTGGCATGGATCCACAGTGTATGTTTGGTGGCCATGACCTGTCTTACTTGACATGGATCTTTGCATGTTGGTATTTATGCTTTGTGTCATTTGTATTCTGAGTATGGTAATGCCTACCTCAGTGATGATATATTATTGTACTATTTTTCCTTGTTTATTGGCAGGTTTCCGACCGACATGTTCCTTGTTCCCTACACACACTCGACAAAGTATTTCATCTATCACTCTATTCTAACTTCATACTTTGGGGGGATTATTGTTACACATTATTTTAGTCACCCCTATGACCGTTAATGATGTACACCTATCCTTTGTCTTTAGAAGGATCAATGGCATGAATCCCTGAAGAAGAATGAAGAAACATTTTCCCAAAAAGATGAAAAATGTCTTGTCCCTTGTAAAAACCTTATAAAAATGGATCATCGCACCTTGCTCAGTATCAAGGGTGAGAATATTTAGGATTTTCGTAGGTTGCACCACAATTTCTTGCGACGTTGTTGCACTTTTCTCAGTATTAACAGTGCGGCGATCTTGTTTACGAAGAAAAAGAGCATCTTATCAACATTTCTAGAATAGAAGCTTCGAAGGTGAGGTGGCCTCTGATCAGTTTGGATCTGAGTCACATCTCTGTTCTAGTGGGATCATCCTATCATTTTCAGATTATAAAAGGAGAAGAGTTCTCATGGGGAAAGTTGGTTGGCTAGTGCTTGAATGGTAAATTCTTGAGTTAGCTAGTTCTTGAGTTTTGTAGCTTGGAGTAGAAGTTGAGATTGTAAGTGAATTTCAAATCTACAGTCTCAGAATTTGTGGAGTAGAAGTGTGTGGGAAGCACGGAACTGTTGGAAGGAACCTGACAACATCAAGGCATCTGGTTGTATCTTTCTTCCAGAATCTTTAATACAGTGATATATTTATTTCCCATAAAATTGTTCTTACTTTATTGTATGACTCCTTGATCACATGCATAGGTTTTGTTGAGTATAAATTGTTGCTTTCACTTCGTTGAATTATATCTTTATACAGGTTCAACATCCCATAAGCCTTGGAACAGATTGAGGATGACACTAGCAAGGACAAACGACATTTAAAAGGTATGTCATTTATCTCTTGTTAGTTAGTATGATTGATAATCAAAACTTAGGGAAAGTTTTATATTCTGTCTTGTTTTGTTCTAATTTCTTGTTGAAGTTAGGGAGATCATTTTGTGCCCGCACTTACCGATTTGTTTGATAACACTTAAGCATAGAGATTTATTTCAAAGAGGTGATAAAGAGAGGACTATGCACAATGTTTCGCAAGTTGCAACAGTGGAGGACATGGGTAGAAGTGTGCCAAGGATTTACGCCACATTGGATAACAAGCAGGTTGAGTTTCATTCGCACATGATCGAGGTGGAAGGTAATATTAATGACCAAACCATTATTATTTTAATTGACTTGGGAGCTAGTCATAGTTATCTAGATCCTAAGATGGTGGAAAGATTCAAATCACCATGAAGCAAACTTGTAAAATCTTGGTTGGTGCAGTTAGCTACAGGAGAAAAAAGGAAAATTAATGAGGTGGTTAAGGCATGTCCAATAGAGATAAATGGACTACGCACAAAGGCTGATTTGAATATCATACCTTTGGGATTGTATGATTGCCTCATTGGTATGGATTGGTTGGATGAGCACCATGTTGTCCTAGATTGTTACAATAAGGAATTCACTTGTTTGGATGAGCAAGGAAATTTGAAGACAGTTCAAGGAATTCCAAGAGTTGTGACTATCACAGAAGTCTTAGCTTTGTAGTTAAAGAAAGGCTATGGGAAAGGATGTCAAGTATTCACAACGCACATGGAAGAGGAACCTAAGGATAAAGTGCCAAGTGCAGAAGACTGCATAGTACTAAAGGAATTTGAGGATGTCTTTAAAGAGATACCTGAATTGCCTCCGAAAAGGATATTGTCTCTATAAATCTAATGTGAGGAGCAACACCTGTAACCAAGACTCTTTATAGAATGAGTATTCTATAGTTGAAAGAGTTGTATATGCAACTTGAAGAGATTCTGAAGAAGGGGTATATACACCCAAGCATGTCACCCTTGAGTGCACCAATTTTATTCATGAAGAACAAGGATGGTATGCTGAGACTTTGTATTGATTTCAGACAGTTGAATAAGGTAATAGTGAAGAACAAGTATCCTTTGCCAAGGATAGATGACATGTTTTATCAGCTAAGGGGTGCAAGGACATTTTCCAAAATAGACCAGATATGGATATCACCAGGTGAGAATAAAAGAATAAGACATCAATAAGACTGCCTTCAGAACAAGCTATGGTCATTACGAGTTTACAATGGTGCCATTTGGGTTGTCAGATGCACCGTTTGTCTTCATGTGTTTAATGAATGGATTTTTCAAAAGTTATTTAGATAGGTTTTTCATTGTATTTTTGGATGACATTCTTATTTATTCAAAGTCCGAGGAAGAGCACAAGAAACACTTGAGGATGGTGTTGCAGGTATTGAGGGAGCATCATCTTTATGCAAAGTTGAGCAAGTGTTCATTTCATCAGCGACATATTCATTACTTGGTTCATATCATTTCAGAGGAAGGAATAGTTGTGGACCCAATGAATATAAAATACATTGAGGAATGGCCAACGCCCAGAAATGTCGCAGAAGTGAGATCCTTTATGGGACTTACAGGTTACTACAAAAGGTTTATCGAATAATTTTCACAGATTGCGCATCCAATCACATCCCTATAGAAGAAAGGTGTGCGGTTTGATTGGACTCTGGATTGTGCAAGGAGTTTTCAAAACACTTGAATAATTTGTTAACAAGTGCGCCGATTTTGAGAATTGTTGATCCTGATGCATACTTCATAGTGTGCACAGATGCATGCAAGGAAGGACCAGGTGGATCTTGAGTAAGAATGGAAATGTGGTATGATATGAATCAAGGAAGTTGAAAGAGCATGAAAGGCTCTATGATATGCATGATTTGGAATTGGTAGCCATAGTGCATGCCTTGAAGATGTGACGACATTATCTCATGGGTAAAATATTTGAGCTGAGAGCATATCATTCTGGTCTGAAATATTTTTTTGGACAGCCAAGTTTAAATTCTAGATAAAGCAAGTGGTTAGAGTTCCTTAGTGAGTATGACTTTGGCATAAAGCATATAAGAGGAAAATAGAACAAGGTGGTTGGCACACTCAAGAGGAGGATGCACGAGATGCATGCTACAACCATTAGCATGTACCAAATCAATTTGTGTTATAGAATTTTGGAATTCGCCAAATCAGATCTACGCTATGTGGACATAAAGACGAACTTACAGTCGGGTATGTCATGTTGGAAGATTGATTGTTGTCATTGATGTCAACCCTAGTCATGGGTTTTGGACCGCAAGATTGATAAAGGTATTTGGACATGAAGGGAAATGCACATGCATATACAACACCCATGAATGGATAGTACACATCATGCTGTTTCCGATGGTATGTGGCACATCACATGGATCCTCATGGTTGAGGAGAAATGAATTTTTGAAGATGACAAAGTGAATTGAAAAAGGAAGTACATGTAGGCCCTAAAAATAATTAAAGAAAATAATTACAAAATAAGAAAGTGTCAGGTCAGCCCTAATGTTAAAAGGAAGTGACATAAATGG
>JASDQU010010835.1:0-21718 GCA_032191745.1 Picea mariana | reverse complement strand
AAGCACACCACAAGATTACAAATATCATATGACATGGATAGTGCCCCCATTAACCCTTCCTATAAGGGTATTGAATTATTTTCCATTAGTTTTACTATTTGTCAATTAATTCTTAAAATAACTACTTGTAACTTACATTTCTTTATGAATTTTCAAGTGGTGTATTTTACAACTAGAGTTGTAAGTAGTTCTTGAGATACGATTTTCGAGAGATTTTGTTTCATTAAATAGGAACTTGATTTCACATATATGTCATTATTTTCATGAAAATTATGAATCTAATTTATATTTTGATAATTAAAACACATCTACAAGATGAAAATGACATCTCATTTACAAATAGTGAACAATAGTGTTTCATGTTTTTCAAGAACCACAACTTTTGATGAAAACCTAATTAATATTAAAACCTCATTAATCTTCCTTTCAACCATTAGTTTTGATGAAAACATTAGTAATCTTCCTTTTGACCATTATAATGACCATTCCTAAAATTGGATATCAAAACCTCATTAATCTTACATTTTAAGGTTATAATGACCATTTACTTATGTATGTAATTGTTATTGATCGAGTTAGATTAAATGGTGTAATTGTTGCATGTTTGAAATACTTAGAAACTGATGCTTTAGTAAATAAATGCATTTGATTGCAGTATTGAAGTACTACAAAGTGACAATGCCATTAATGAAATTATTTAAATATATCTAGAGAATGTAATGAAATCTTTTAAATATATCTAAAGAAAAAGTGTAGTTTAATTGGTGTAGTTTAATTGTTCTATGTTTTTGACCATTTTTAATAGTTATTATCATAACTTTTTGACCATTTTTAATAAACCATCATGAGAATCCAAAGATACAATTGTTGGTGAAATCATAGTATTTCATTACTTAAATCACATTTTTAAATATATAAATGCATTAACTTCACCCAAAATTCCCTAAAATACAAATTTAACCACTAAAATATACCATTCCAACAATTTCAAAATTAAAATCAAAATAATAAAAAACTTTACCAAAATAATCAAAATAAAAAACATAAAACAATTTAACCACTAAAATTTAGAATTCAACAATATCTAACCACAAATTTGAAGACAAAATATACTGAAAATAATAATAAAAAAAACTTATACTGAAAATAATCAAAAATAAAAACGTAGAAAGAAAACTTCAATATCTGACCACAAATTTAAGACAAAATATACAGAAAATAATAAAAAAACTTACACTGAAAATAATCAAAATTAAATACATAGAAAGAAAACTTCTTAATTTTTTCCAGACATATTTCAATCCGGCAAGACGCCAGATACTCAGAGTTCTCAAATGCCCTAGGGTTTTCTGGGGTTCTCCAAAGCAATCTGTGATCTTAAAACAAACCTATTAGATCCATCGGAAACGCGCGGATTTGTTTTGCCAGATTCCAGCCAGTAGTTGGCAGAAAAGTGCGTATGTAAATGTGCAGAGTCCGGCAGGTGCGGGTCTTCCCATTGAAAAGAGATTGAAAGCCCTTCAAAGGCCACGAATTCACCTACCTGCAAGAGACACAACAATTCCATTTCCATTTCCAATACGTTGCCCACTAAAATAAGTGGATTGTTGGGCTCGCAAAAAGCCATTGATTCAATTTAAATAAAACCATAAAATATACCATTACTTTTTCACTAACCCTTATACTTCCGAACCCTTACCCTTGCATACAAATCAAACGTACTCCCAGGAAAAATCAGAAGTAAAAGGAAACGCGAAAAGTTTGATTGGACCTAATAAAACTGGACAGCTTGCTGATATTTGGTAACGATAACAGAAATTGGCCTAACTTTCTCTGGATATGATAAAACCTGATAACATACAGGTGTTTCCTTGGATTTAACCTTATTAATAAACCCCTGCTTGGCAAACAGGAACAGGACTTCCACTGCTCATCGCTTCATTGAATCGTAGGCAATTGATGCCCTTTCATATTTGAACACTAGAACAGTGGAGTGACTGAGTGCTGCCACTCAATAGTACTCTGTATGATTGGATCTTGACAAATAATTAGATTCTGTAGACGGCTGGCTGTCTCTGGATTTAGGATTTATTGGCATGACACCCACACAACAATCAGATAGATTCTTCATAACATAGCTGCAAGAAAGAGCTGACCTCTCTCAAAGATAGATGGTTATGCAGGCTGTGAGGTAACCCATTACCAAATCCTTGGGAGAGACTAACTCTTGCTCGCTGCAATGGAATGCATGCGCACCGTTTGTACTCTTATATAGACGGCCCTATAGAAAAGAACAAATCCCACACAGAGAAGCCCTACAGAGAGAGAACAAATCCCATTTTCCCTCGCCCTAGCTAAACAGTGGATAGATTTAAGCTGCCACGGGAATAATAAGGCAGCGGGGGTAATGGAGGGCCTTATATACCCTCAGTGACCACCACCTATCCTGTGGAGGCAAATCGTGGTCGTCGATCTAATGAAAGTCTACGGTCATGGATGTCAGATGGTATATATAGTGATTGGGTGAGATTAAGCATCAGTGGAGTATGGAGGATAGAGTATCATACTTTCTAAACGGGTGAATGAGAATATGTAAATGTTATTCAGAATATGTTTTTAACAAGAGTTGCATGGCAACACAGAGTTGTCTAGCCCACTTAATTGGGAAATATATGTTGAACAATGAAATTTAATATAACTAAATGCATAAGTAATGAATATTTTTTGTCAAAAGATAATAATTGAGGGTTGTTTGTTATTCAAAATGTATAATAAACACTAAATTGAATGGAACTATAATATTCATAAATATAATAAATATATTATAAATATAATAATAAATAATATATTAGATAATAAATATAATATAAATATAATAATAAATAATATATTAGATAATAAATATAATAATAAATAATATATTAGATAATAAATATAATATAAATATAATAATGCATAATAATAAATACAAAATACAATTTTTTATATTTAGATGTGGTAATTGGTGAAATTAGTTGACTATGTAATTAATTCTACATATTGAAAGACGTGAAGAGAGTAATAACACTTCAATTCTATCAACCAATTAGAAATGAGAAACACAAATATGTTTATTATATCAAAAAATATATATTTGTTTTCCTATGTTAAATATTACATTGCATACACAAATTTATGGTCAAAAGCAAATTAATGTCACATCAAAAGAAAACTCATTGCTATAGTCCCATGGCAGAGACTAATAAGAATCATATATATATTTTAAAGGGGAAATATATATTTTAAAGGAGAAAAAAGAGATTTAGGTGCTAACTTTCATGGACGGATTAAAAAAAATTAAAATGCTATTTTATGGTGTTTAATTAAGGAGACAAATACCCAATCTTCATTTAATCCCATGGAAGAAGGATTGATCCATGAGGAAAACTCACAACATCAAAGTTATGAGATTGAAAAGAAAATACAAATAATGGTGATAGAATCTTGCGAAGAGCATATAAGATCTCAATTCCCTAGGGGATCACCAATGGAACCAATCACACCTTCCCTACCATGAAACCCTCCAAACAATGGTAGATGTGAAAAATAAATCTAGGGAGTAAGAAGAAGCCCAAAATAAGACACTGGGCTCACGACATACTCTGGTGGTAACCTTGATGAATTGTTCAAACTATAAGATGCATCTCCAACACCCTTTGGAATCTTCCTTCCACCCTCTATATATAGTTGAGGTGTTTCTTTTTATAGTGATCCAATTATAATCGTTTATGTAAACATAAATAATAACTCTTAAGATGGATCTATGATAGTTTATATTAATTGTTGTTAAGATAGATTTTTTTACTTATTACCACACATACAAAGACACATTCCACACACTACACAAAGACATGTATTCTCTCGCCGAGGTTATATAGCCCCTCTCTTCTCTTAGTGCAATAACTTTTTTATCCATTGTATAAATAGATTTTGTAAACGTTGTTATATTTATTCATATTAATAAAAGGAAAAAAATGAATATGCATACTTGTGTTAATTAGATATAGTTTATGTGGTTAAGATGAGAAGTTGTTATCATCCACCCATGTTCAACTCTCACTTGTGATATGCTTATCTCTAGTAAATATTGCCTCCACAAAACATCATTTCATGTAGATGAAGTTTAATACAATCTATGGATAAGATTCCCCTGATCACCACACTTGATGAATAATTGATTCTAGAAATACTTAACCAATAATTGATTCTACAAATCTATAAGAAAAAATCATTAATGAAATCATTTGAAAAAAACAAAATAACATGAATGTGTGTTTGTGACATTTTTATGAATATGAATTTGTAATGTTGCATAGAAAACATCTTTCATGTCGAAATCAAGTCCACATCGAAATTCCTAAATATAACAAATTTTACATTGAAAATCCTAAATATAACAAGTTTGTATAGTTATTTTTTAATATAATAATATTAAAAAATTACTTATGGTAAAAGCATATGTGTATCTATCACACATTTGTTTGAAAGTCTTAAATAGCTTTATATCATACACTTGAGGTTGTTGTTGGACATTGGGTTCAACATTTCCCGTGAGTTTCATGACATGGGTTAACCCCCTCTCGTGGATCCTAACTCTGACGATTGTAGCGGTGACTAACGCCTGTGGGTTTTGGTATAATGACAATCGTAGTCCAACAAATGGTATCTGAGCGACAGGTCTAAAGTTCGAAACTCGTCCGACACACATTGGGAGGGAGATTGTTAGACATTGGGTTCAGTGCTTCCCGTGAGTTTTGTGACATGGGTTAACCCCCTCTTGTGGATCCTAACTCCGACGATTGTGGCAGAGACTAACGCCTGCAGATTTTGGTCTAACAACAATCGTAGTCCAATAGTTGCAACATTAATTTTTTTCTAACTAATATTTCTAGATTTGTACTTGGGCTTATTATGTCTTTTCAACAATGTTTGATTGAGGTGAATAGGTTACGAAAATGAAATTGTGATGGATAATTCAAAGGTATACAAAGTGGTATCATAGGTCGTTTTTGTCAATATTTGAGATGAATAGAGTGTGAAATTAGATCGTGATAGGTGATAAGTAATGTAAAAGTATGTAATTTTTTTTATCAATGTCAAAAAAAATTGAAATAGGAAAAAGTTTACAATACTTGAAGTTATTAACCTAGCTTTTATTGATACAATTTCAAGACCTCAACATATAATAAAATCTTTATATGTAAATAAAATCATATAAAATACCTAAACACTTTAATATAAATTCTCAAACAATATAAAATGCACGTGACTTGAAAAAAAACATTTATATTTCACAAAATTGTAATCGAATTTAAAATATTTCAATTATAAATATATACAATTAACCAAATTAACCAAAACAATAAATGAAAGTGTGGATTCCCAAACACTATAATTTACAAGTTAGTTGGAGAGACATCCAAAGTTGGATACGTCTCTCCAACAAGGTTGGAACCAAACAAATGCCAACAAATCTAGTCATTATTTTTTTTTTTGTTTTATTTATGAAGGATGACTATCACTTTGTCATATTGTTGATGATACATGCAAAAATGCATGGTGCATTGCGATCTAAGTGTCAAAATTCATTGCACATGTGTCTACATGTACATGTGGGACACAAAGAATATATAGTGACCCTATGAGGTTCTCTTTCATACATGTACACCTCTACTTTAAAAAGACAAAAGAAAAGGGTCGTGGTGCCAATACTTTGGATTTTTGGGTTAAAGACAAGAAAAGGCTCATAGTGTGAATTTGGTTCTCTGGGTTAAAGACAAAAGAAAAGGCTCATAGTGTGAATGCTTTGGGTTTTGTTGGTTGAAGAGTGTCCAAGTGTTATCACCCTCCAATGTGGCAAGATGATCAATCCAATGCTTCAATTATGCTTCCATGTATGTGATGGGATCACTGACAAACCGACCAATCAACGAGGGTTACATGTATGGATCACTAACAAACCTGCCAATTCAATGAGGCATACATGTATGTCCGTAATGGGATCACCAACAAAGCCTAACATTCAACAATGTTCTCATTGTGACTAGTAGGTTTTGTGACTTGTTTTATTCCGTCCAGATTTAAAATAATAACAAGGTGATAATGATTATAAGTGACTAAAAAAATACCAATCTCTCGGATATTTTCCTATGACCACATGGCTTACATGCATATCATGAATGGTTGTGTCGTGCTTCTAAATATTAATGACAACATGGAACATTCCTTAACTTGTCCTCTTCCTTTGTTTTTTTGTCTTTTTCAGTCAACCACATATCTATGATGTATATATTTTAGCGTTACGTACACCAAGACACATGACACATATACAAAAAGATCTACATACGTTGGTTGAAGAACACACATTCAAAGATTTATAAAATATCTCCTTGAGGGTTAAAAAATATGTCGATAGATTACCTAATTGATGTCAAAGGCTTTCTTAATTGATGTAAAAGGCCCACCTGCTCAAATATTGCATGACAAACACATGTCGGAGCTTGCAAATTCGTTGCAGGTTCTAAAAAATGCTTGGAGTCCCTAGTTCATATTCTGGGAATTTTATAGATAGTTTGAGATTATTGGAATGGCCCAAGCTATGGGAGGTCATGGCTTCCTTTGCTAGCACAAAATTAGGCACAAGAAGTTAATCATTAACAGCTAATAGATTTCCAGACATAATAATTTTGTTTTCCCAAAGAAAGGTTTGAATTAGTGGACGAAAGGTTTGAATTAGTGGACGAAGTTGGTTAGGCCAAGCTTGATGTTTCTCCTATTGAACTACCTAATATATCTTCTCTTAAGGATATTTATTCACCTTTATGTTTAGGGGCATATGATTCTCGGTTCATCCAAAGCAGGGAGGCTCATAAATACTGACTGAACTCTTTGAACAACCATGTAAGTTTTAAACCTGTGAAATAAAACAATGCATTAGATTCTTAAGAAAAACAAAAATTAATCAATGGTTCATACACATAATACACATAGATTTACATTGGAAAGCCTTAACTGAGAGAAAACCAACCTTTCTTGGTGTCGCACCTCTCAAATCTTCATTGTATTAATTTTCCCCATTCACAATACAATATATACAATATTTTAGGTATTTGTAGCTTCCAAAACCCTAATTTGTTAACCTTGATTAGATTACAACCCTAATCCCTCAATCCGTGATTAAATTAGAAAAAAAACCACCAATTTTTTTTTAGGTCATTGCCCCAAACCTTGCCAGCTTAGGGATTGGCCTCCCTTGAGTGTGCATGACATAGGTGTACACCACTAATAGTGGAGGGGGTCATCAAAATCCAACACCCCCCCACATGCAAAGAATATAACACATACCCAACAAGCCGTGATTTTTCTCAGGTTGTACAAGATTACAATTACAGGGCTTTTCATGCGACAATGAAGGGTATTGATTCAAGAGCAAAGCAAGGTTTCTATGATGTTTTGGGAGTGAATTTGATGCATGATTTAGGGTTTGGATTACCAGAATTAGACTCAAAAATTTTGAACCATGAACAACCAAGGCCTTTCATGTTTCCTTGGGATGTTCCACAATAGTATGGCCCTGCAAACACTTGGCGAATAAATTGGGAATAGAAAGAAAAGAATAATCAATAGATTGCAGGACACACAAAATTTACATTATTTATACCAGGCTTACCATTGATTTAGTTTGCAAACAACAACGCCAGGCTCAACAACTACATCATCCACGTCCATCCAAGTATCAATCCCACTTACTTCAAATACATGTCGACAATAAAGGAGCTACACAAAGTACCATATGGATCACACTTGTGTAAAATCATTTGTGAAATGACATCCAAATATTGGGGATTGCAACTCTTGCAATTCTTGGGGCATGGCCCCTCACATAGACCTATAAAAGGATGCCCACAACTTAATTTTCTTGGCCTGGTACATGTTCCATGCAAGGCGTGCATAAGGTTTCACACATAAGAATGCAAAGATTGTGTAAACAACATTTCTTGCAAGGATTCTTGCAGGGACGATAGATGTCAAAGAAATTAGCCATGCATTAGTGGTCACATGGGAGATCCTTGAAACATCGTTCCTTATAGGGATTGTGTGCAGTGCCTTTCTTGCATGACCTGGATGTTCCTTTGCAAATATGCTCACATCCTCGGGGAAGCGTGGCCACATTTTAATTGATATTCACAAGCTTTGTTGCACCCTCCATCCTATATATGTCTGAAATATTCGGCTAGAGAGACTTTTGTTTCAGTTTGTGGATGGTTATGGCAAGCTAGTGTTATTGCATGACCAATATAATTGGAGCTTTGTAATTTCTAAATTATTGACTCCCACCAAGAACTTTTAGAGCTTAAAATATTTCCTTTGCCAAAGATGTAGAGCCTAGTCTTGGCTCTCAATAGTGCCACATAGACCCTATTTGATACCTTGAGAAACCCAATATTTCCCCTCGACCCTCAAATTCCCAACATTTTGTTTATTCTCATCAAATATAATATGATAATATTGCATTCTTCTCCCTAATAATTATCCATGGAACAAACTCTTGGAGTAGCTAGAGCGAAATCATCTCATGACCAAAGCCCTCATTTGAAACCTTATAAATTAAAGAAGCCAATAAAAAATATTGAATAAAACCACTTACCAGGGGCACTCTTTTTGGGAAAGTGAATATAGTGCCCAGTGGGATTTGAGACGATAAAACAAAAAATCGATTTGGGGATGCTGCTATATCTACTACAAACACTCAATATGTATTCAAAGCTTCTCATGAGACCCAAAGATTGTCAACACCTGTTGCTACCTCTAAGAAGATACAAAATCCTGCTGAGACTAAGCATGCTTTGAACCAAAGCGGAACCCCCTCCAGGTCTGTACAACATAACTTCTTGTTTTTTTTTTTCTTTCCCATTTTTGAGATTTCGAGTAGAATTAAATTTTTCATGAGTCCATTTGTTTATTTTGCGGTTGCAAACCACCCCTTGTGGTAGAATGGCCTCCTATCTAGAGATTCAAAAAGAATTTGGCTTCACATCCCAAAGCAACCAAGATCCCCTCTTGCAATCCCCCACCTCTAGCTATGGATCCAGGGGAAAAGAACATCAACACCATGTTCATCAAAGTAAATGCATATGACAAGCCTATAGGCTACAAGATTGATTTGAAGGCCTATGGAAGTTATGAAAATCTCTTCTCTTCTCTTAATGAAATGTTTTGAGGGTCTATAAATGGTTTGTTTTCTAATTACTCAAACTTGGACTGAAATTATTAGAAAATGTTTTAAATCTTTCGCTTTCTCTATTTGTAGCTCTAACATTAGAAGAAAGTCCTTTAGCTGAAAATAATAAAACTCACGCGAGTCTCTTAAATGCAAGGGAATATGTCTTTGTGTACAAGGACAATGAAGGAGATTGAATTCTCGTTGGATATGTGCCTTGGGAGTAAGCATCATATGTTATCATCCTAATCTCTTGTTTAATCATTCTTATAGATATTTCTAAGTGATATTTTTATTTTTATTTTTATTATTTTTATTTTTTTTCAGAATGTTTGTGAATACTTTGAAGCGATTGTGTGTAATGAAGAGTTCAGATGTTGGCTGTGTAGGTAAGAATTCCATATTTTTTGTAGAATTTTTCATCTTAAATGTTAGTTTGTATGAATCCTCATGATCATTATTTGTGACTTTATTAGCAAATAGGACCTAGTGATCCCGATAGTAGACGAATCAATATGCAACATATCTGGATGATCGTGTCTTAAATATATGGAAGGGAATCATCTAATGCACTCAACTTCCATCATGTGGATGTTTGCGTGGGAGATGCACCGCCCAAGTAATAAAAACACAACAACCTCAATAATGAATGCGTCGATTATTGAAAGTAGGTGGTGAGAGTCAATCAAGCATGGAATGTCGTTGACGTTGGTGGTCGAATCTTGACGAAAAATAAAGGAAATATGGAATAGGTGGATAGGTGACATGGTAGGCAGTATTGGTATTGGACAACAGGTTTTGAGCATTTGACAGGTTTGGGACTAAATATATCCCTATATACATGTCTTCGACATAACAAAGAAGATACTGGCTATGCCACTAGTTTGGAATGGTGCCATCTTCCATCTAGCAAATGAATTTATGCATTTGCGAAGGGGTATTTCACTTGAGACAGTTATTTATGTATATCAAATGATGTGATTATGTGATTTGTGTGAATAAGAAGTATTTTTTTTATCATCAAAATGTAACTTTATTGGTAAAAGGATGGGGATTGATATTCATTGTGCTACCTTTACATGTATCCTTATGGCTAGAATAAGTACTAGAATATATATTTTCTATCTCAACATGTTATTTTTGCATGTATTTTAATTTCTTGAATATGTGTTATGATATATATCATCTATCTCAATCATTGGAATATGTGATGGGATATATATCATCCATCTCAATAGTGGGAATATATGTTGTGTTGAAATACATATTGTCCATCTAAATTGTAACATTCCCAGCCACCCAAGCTGGTCCATGCTACACAAATGTTTCCAAATATGCTATGATAACATAATTTGATGCCCCCAACCACCCTAGGATGGGCCATGTCACACAAACTAATCTTATGTAGCTCCGAATTAACCAAACTGTCACATCCCCAACATACTACTGAGAAATATTGCTCTAAAATTGCACTGCGCATATTTTACTCTAAACACAAGTCCACGTAGTATCACTTGCAACAATGCACTCAGCCCAAACTTGAGTCACGCTACACAACTTATAACAACAGAAGAAACATTCTCCTTTTTAACAAAACTTAAGAAATGAAAGTAAGTTGATAACGGTGTGCACCAACATACTAATCACACAACACAACCATCTTGGCATCATGCACCAATTCTGATTTCATTATGCACGAAGTCTATTTCCTTGAATGCACATATGAATTCCATCCTTCTGTGCACATGCTAATTTCCTACGCACCCAAATACCCAATCCTCTTCTTGTAGACTCATAACCAAAATCACAAGATTAACTTAACAGGAAAGGCTATCATCAACAGACGTACTCATGCAAAACTACAAATACAGGCTATAATCAACATATTTACATGTAAAAGCAACATAAAACAAAATAATAACAAATACTTATATGTGATTTCATATAAGAATCAACCCATATCAAGCATAGAAAAATAGGCACACAGTAAACAAGACAAGAACATACATAACACTTATCTTTTATGGAAATCACCAACTGTGTGCATAACTCAGACATTCCTTCCAACCATAGACTCTATTGCTCATAATATTTCAACAACAGGTCACCCCCGAGCTGGGGCTTAACTCCACTAGGGAAAAAACTTATATTGACACACTAAGGTCTGACTCTCAACATAATTTCTCAGTCCTAGGTGCTCGCTACTGCAACTAACTTACAGTCCCTCATTCCCCACGCACTTGTCACACACAAGGAAGTGTGCCCCTTCTCTGTTCAACAATCCTTTGGTTGCCCCACTTACCTTACCAGGATTACAAGCAATAGGACATACAAGAAGTCTCTGAGCCTTACCACTAATGCTTAGCACACCAGGGAATAATTCTCAACAATACTCTCACTTGGAGAATATGCTCCCAGGTCTGACAACCACTTATCAATAGCCATTCTCTCACCCAGAGAGACTGCTCATGGTTTGTCAACCTGTCTCCTTGACAGTAAGATCATATTACAACACCACAACTCCTTACAAGCTTCTCTACGTAGATAAGGTAATAATCAGATTTCCCATACAATCTGACCCCCTTTTTGTTGTGAGGGAAATCACCTTACGGACTAGCAAATAGGGTTAGACTTTGCATGCGGATATGACCTAGAGAAAAACTACTTTCTACCTACGTCCCCCAGATTTAAATTCCATTTCTTTTAGTAAATGCATGGCTAGATCAAGCTACCTCATTTCGGGCATTCGATGTCGATCCCTTGTCATACTTGATTACTTGTTCGCAGTTCTCCTTTCCAACGCTGACCTGCATATAAGACAAGAAACAACTACACATGCATATTACCTATAGACTAACAGGTTAGAAATTCAAGCATGTACTGAGCAAACTATGAATAACTCATGAATTGGGACGGGAAAAGCACTTTCTTTATTACTTTGAATCAGTCAACTTACAAAAGTTGAGACCAGCCACTGCTCCACAAACCTGATCCTGGGCTCCTCTTCAACTGTCCTCCAACTGCTTTGCTTTTGTATCTCTTCTAGCACAAGGAAGACTAAAGGGTTGGGACAATGGGAATATACAAATGGGCAGAGTTTCTTTGCTATATTTTTTCTCCTCTAAATGGGACCCCTACCCCTTCTTTTATAGGCTAGAATGAGCTAGGTATTTGGACGAACCCTCGGCCATGCATGGCCGGGAGTTTCAGTTAACTCACCCATAGCTTTTGTGTTCCGTCGGCAACTTTTCTTTTTTCATGCTTTTGTCGGTCCACACGGGTTGTTTTAGGTTAGCCAGCGTGTACACGCGTGCAGTAATAGAGTAGGGCGTGTGGGCCCTTATAAAAGAGGTTTTTTAAAGAGTTGTTCAGCAGTGCTTTGGCAAAGAAGGGATATGAGATGGCATGATGCCAGGTAAGCATGTGTGGTGTAATTTAGGGTTATAACAAATGCCCCCTAATGTGTGAGGTCAGAAGAGCATCTGATGGCCGAAATACATTACCAATCTTTTATTGATGTGCTGAACGATTGAGCCCAAGGATCAGGAACCGAGAGGCGCTGTCTGCAATAGAACAAATGTCTCACCGAGGCGGGCATACCCATGCTCGAGATAAAACAGAATCATGGCTACCAATCAAATACACTATAGATCCATGTCATATAACTATATAAAGAGTAGCTGCAAACAATACACAGCGGAGCTACATCTCAAAATCAAAAAGATATACATATAGAGTATCCATCTTCTAGAAGCTGATACGGCCTGATGGTTGGAGATGAGGTCTTCAAAGCTCTAGCAACGACTTCAAAATCTTCAACACTCGGGTAGGAGTGTAATATGAGTGTACGACTGCACTACCTGGAGGTCTTCGACTGCTCGTCGGTCATGGACTTGATGATCAGACTAAAGGCTTCATTGATTTCGAACAAGGACTTGATTGGACATTCAGGATGGCCAGGCATGAGGGCAAGAGACAAATTGCAAAGGGGCCGACTCAGGCTTGGTGACAAAACTTCCCTTGGACAATAGCATGACAAATGATGAGACTCAGGCATCATGGTATTAACATAAGTTTACGAGGCAGGAGGCAATGCAAACTCTCCATATGTTTGGAAGAATAACCAAACAGGGGAGGACATAGCTCTATGTAGCGAAAACAACTTCCTAAGGTCATATTAAATCCCAGGGTTTGATGAGCAAACGGATAGATGTGCTTTATCCAAGGGCGACTCATTATGCTGCAAATAAAGAAAATACTTTTCCCTTCCTCTTTTTGGGGTATATTTGATTTTTTTTTTTCTTTCAATAATCTTGGAAAAATAATAAAGGAATGTTATGTTACAAATGAGGAATGAGTGTGGCAAACATACAAGTTCAAGGCACAAGGACAAGACTGATATTCAAAATAATGATACTTGGGAAAAATCCTCTGGGGGCCAAGGGTGTTAAAACCTAGAAGCAAAATGTTACAAGGCTGATGGGTAAGGTATGCAAACGCAGTTAACAAAACACACAATGGTAACGTCCTTCGATGTAAGTTTAACGAGCCCAGAGAAGGAAAGCTCGGTGGTTTTTCATATTTAGAGAGTTTGAAAAAACATAAAAGGAGACTCCATTGGGGTACCTTTTTCGAAGATAGTCTAGCCGGTTCGAAAAAGGGGTAAACT
The DNA here is from genome assembly GCA_032191745.1 of Picea mariana. Classification (NCBI taxonomy): domain Eukaryota; kingdom Viridiplantae; phylum Streptophyta; class Pinopsida; order Pinales; family Pinaceae; genus Picea; species Picea mariana. The sequence goes on along the minus strand of JASDQU010010835.1, from coordinate 7,790 downwards.
AGCACCGACAAGACGTCTATTCAAAACCATTTTAACGAGTGTGATAAAGATAAGATCACTCGGCCATTTTTTCAATTTTAAGGAGTCTGAAAAAAGCTTAACTATGGACTCCATCAGAAATGTTCTTCTGGATAGTTTAACGAGTGTGAAAGAATAAGGTCACTTGACAATCTTTTCAATTTTAGGGAGTCTAAAAAGAGCTTAACTATGGACTCCGTGGGGGTTCCTTTTTCGTAAGTTTAGTCCCTCAGGCCAAAAAAAGGGGTAAAATTATACCTGAGAGTACTATTCTAAAGAACAGAAGTTCCATAGAGTATACCTTTGTTCGTACAGTTGACCATCCAGACCGAAAAAGGGGTAAACTACCGCTGGACAGACGTGACTTCAAATTTCAGTTTAACGAGCGTGACAGGCCACCAGATCGCTCGACGATCTTTTCATGTTTAGAGGGTCTGAAAAGGGCTTAAAAGAAGACCCGTAAAGTTTTTTGGGAGTCCCGAGGGTGAAGTCAAGAGCAAAGAAGAATCATGCAAATGAGGCTCAAACTCGTAATCAGGAAAAACTACAAGGACTCCCGAGCTTACAGTGTTTTAAAGACAACATGGACACCATAGTGCAACCAGGATCTACCTAGGGCATCCATGTTTTGGTAAGCTCTACTGCCAAGTTGCGACACTTCTAAAGAAGATATGATGGTTCCGTGTCACAACCTGACGGGATTGATCCTATGGCAAGGGAAAAAATACAACAAGATACAAAAGGCTCGGTAGAAACCTAACCTACATGCTCAAGTTGATCCTCGAAAAAATTATTCACGGATCGTCGAAAATTACTCAAAAATCCCGAAAACTGTCCCAATACCTGATCAAATCCCTTCGATGCAACTCTTGAATCACTCTAAATGGTTTTTGGTATAAAGAAAATGATAAGGGAGGCCAAAAAAGTGACAAAAAGAGGCCCAAAAGTCTATAAATAGAAGCTGGCAGCTCATTATCACCATTGCTGATTTGGAAATTGACTCTGGAGCCAAAAGACCCCCTTTAATAAAAGTGGTGATTCCTGGAGCTACAGTGGACGAAACAAACTTCTGTCTGGACCAAGTAAGTACAAACTCCCTTATCTTGCATTTTATGTCTTTATTTTTTCATTGGGTTTCATTTTTTAGGGGGGCGTCGAACTTTAAAAGGTCGGCCCTAGGTCCATGCGGGCTGGCTTAGGACAGACCGCGTGTACATTCGGGCAGAGTAAACTCTGCCCGTGTGTACATGTGACTTTCTCCATTACAGCCCGCATGGACCCCCCTTATTGAATAAAAAGGCTTAAAACACAAGGGTTAACTCTCCTAAACCTTGGTGTTTTGCAGGATGTATGTCCACTGGAGAGAGAGGGAGCATGAAGAAGTAAGTGAGTTGGTCGGGGAAGACCCCAATGCTGTGGCTTCTTTGATGCAATGTGGGTTGCTCAAATTTTTCCTATGTCCTTTTATGCGGGCACAACCGAGGTTTTTGAATTCTTTGGTTGACTACTGGCATCCTAATGCAGAGGATTTTATGTTAGAGGGGCAATCATTGGTGCCCACCACCGAGGATATATACTTTTTGACTAGCCTCTTAAGGAGAGGGGAACCAATCAACTTCCAGACGTTTCCTGCGGGGTCGCATAACATAGCAGAACTAATAGCCCTTTACTGTGAGGTCGGGACATACAGATCGAGCTCATAGGTGCCCATAAGCAAAATCACCGACCTATCGCTGCAAGCGATAGTATTGCTCATTGGGCCGATTACTGGTTCTGCAGCCTTGCATCAGGCTTCTCGGGCACAGATGAACTGTGCCATCCAGTGCTTGAATGCACAAATTTTTTATTGGAGTACCACCTTGCTGGAATGTATGAAAAGACAGCTGACAGACTGTCGTTTACGGACACAAAGGAACTTCGGGTTTGGGACCATTCTGTGTTCATTCTTTTTTGAGAGAGTTTCGAGTTTCAGTCCTTGAGTAGTGGTATGAGGACATTAGGCCTCTCTTCCTGCGATGTGTAGATGGGCAATACTGATGCCACGACAGGGTGGTGGAAGGACAAATGAGTCCTTCGACGACGATTTCTTTGCCTGGCTGTCGCGACAGATCCCAGTGATTGAGGACTACCCATATGCAAGGATTGATTTCTTGAGAGATCCTGAGATACCCTTGCCTCCTGGTGAGGAGCGAGGAGAGATGGGTAAGTCTCCCCCTTTGTAGTTGTTTTTAAAATTTTTGTGAAGCATATGTAATTTTTATGTTGTTTTGTTATATATATCATTTTTTTGTTATGCCAGAGTATTTGACGGATACGTGTTCATTGTGTGCAAATGTGGGACCAGTGCGACCCAGAGACTATGCTAGGAACATGCGTCATCCTCGACCAGGGGCTGCTCCTTCTGCTGCAGGGGGACCAGCAGTAGCAGGTGACCTTCCAGCCGGGGAGGCTGAGAGGGTTTTGAGACGAGTCGAGTGTAACTTTACTACGCTCACTTGCACGGTTCCGATGGTAGAGATTGAGGACCTGCCACCATCTATGCAACCTAATGTAGTGGGGGCACCACGGACGTGGGTCTGGTTGTTTCGGCGTTTAGCCAACGCTGTGGACCAGTATAACAGGGCCCACATGCCCTGACTTTAGCTAGACATTTTGACATGCCATGAGTACTACTTGTATATATTTTTTGAGGGCATAAGCCTTGTGACTCGTTATTGGTCCTATTTTTGAGGCGCTTGCGTCCATCGGTGTATTCTGGTGACGTTATGATTATATATATGGTTTTTTGGTCTTTTGTGTCTTATGGATTATGTGTAAAAAAATGTATTTTACATGTTTATGTGAATGTTTTTTCATGTGTGTGCAAGATGCCAATCTAAAATTTGATTAGCTAGAGTATCTGTAACTTGGTTTAATCTCCTAGGAACATGAAAATAAGTAATATAATCAAAGTTTCATTCTAAGAGATGTACCCTAAGGAATCGTCGGTGTAAATTTGAATCATGAACCTGGTATACTCTGTTTAACTGAGACACAACTAGTTGAGCATAGAGATAGACCCGGAGATGAGAGATACCCAATGAAAAAGCGTCACGAAGCAACTCAATAACTGTGCTATACTCGGTGACATTATTTGTGGTGTCACCTAAGCATATACCTCTGGAAGATAACAACTGGCCTTGAGGTGTAAATATTACCCAAGCTGCAGAGGCAAGCCTCCGAGTGTGCCGACTAGTACTGTCCCCATACCCAACGAACACCTCGGAATCACTTGACATTTGCCACGGTGACGAAAGATAACATCAATGACATGTCCATAATACTTAAAAGAAACTAAAAGGTAATAGTATAAAGACTATACATATGTTACGAAAAGGTTACCCACAGTGACCTACCTATGAGTAATACTTCTTGAGGTAGAGCCCATTTCTAGGCTCGACCAAAGCATTCCCTTCAAAATCAACCAGACGATAAGCATCTTTTTTTAACACCTTTTTTATGATGAAGGGTCTGAACCACATGGGTTTGAATTTTCCTGCCCCCAGGGGGTCTTTATCTTGGTCATAGACCAGGACAAGGTCGCCTTCAGAGAAAATTCGAGGATGAACGGACCTATCATACTAACACTTGACCTTACGTTTGTGAGCCTCGTTGGCCAGGGCCGCATCACAATGCTGTTCATTGAGATGCTCAAGGTATACTAACCATTCTTCAAGTGGAGAAGTGTTTGGCAATAACTGTACTGCCAATTTTAGAGACGGGATTTGACATTCGATGGGCAAGACTGCCTCCAGCCCGTAGACAAGTTGAAAAGGTGAGAAACCGGTTGCAGTCTTAACAGATGTTCGGTAAGCCCATAATGTTGAGTATAACATTAAATGCCAATTTGACTTGGATGAGTTGATAGCTCGCTGTAGAATGGTCTTAAGAGTTTTATTTATAGCTTCTACCTGCCCATTGGCTTGGGGGTAGTGGGGTGATGAATGTTCTTGCTGTAATCCAAGCTTTGATGTTAATTCAGTCATCATCTGGTTCTGAAAGTGACTGCCATAGTCAGTGACAATCTCTCTCGGGACGCCGAACCTTGCTATGATCTGGTTGAATAAAAAGAGAGTTGCAGTCTCTCCATCATCTTTAAATGTTGGCATAGCTTCAACCCACTTTGTGAAGTAGTCGACAACTACGATGATATAGCGATGCCCCCTTGCTGAAGGAGGGTTGCATGTGGTGTAATCAATCCCCCATTTGGTGAAGGGACCAACTGTGATGATAGGAAACATGGGAGCGGGATGTGCCCTCATCTTCTGAGAGAAGATTTGGCACGGATGACAATTCTTGACCGATTCGATACAATCTTTGATAAGTGTTGGCCAGAAGTAACCTGCTCATAGAATCTTTTGGGCTATTTCCAACCCAGACAAATGACTGCCACAAGCTCCGGTATGGCAATCGTTAAGCACGATAAGTGCCTCCTCATGAGTGTGACATCAGCATAGGATGCAGTCTACACCTCTCCGATACAACGTATCATCGAGTATGAGATAATTCTTAGCCTGATGGCATATACATCGATGCTCATCACGAGAAGTAGAAGTGGGGCACTTCAAAGTCTAGAGATAGATAAGTATATCTCCGTACCAGGGATTCGAAGATGTGATAAAAAACACATCTCCCCGGATAGGCGATTCTTCAGGCACCACGTCACCTGACTCAATCGGAAGTTCCGAAATAAGCTCTGCGAAGACCAGTGACTTTTTGGACTTTGCTGAAACAAAGTCTAAGTCAAACTCCTGGAGGATGACTATCCATCTACTGATTTTTCCGCCTATTACCCGTCGTGTCAACATGTACTGGAATGGGTTCACGACAACAATGACGGTGGTCTTGCGAAACAGAACATAATGACGGAATCGTTGAACAACATGAACTGTTGCCAATGCAAGTTTTTCGATGTGAGAATAATTGAGTTCCGGTCCTACGAGGCCTTGGCTCAGGTAATAGATCACGTATTCTGAGAACAATTCATCTTCTTGAACTAAAACCATGCCAATAGTTGACTCTGCGACAGCTAGATATAATACGAAATCTTTGTTATAATTAGGTGCCATAGCAGAGGGGCAGTTGTGAGGGCATGTTTTAATGTGTCGAAAGAGCATTAAGCGGCATCATCCCAGTAAAAGGGAATGTCTTTCTTCAGTAAACGCATAAAGCCCTTGGTGATCTCAACATAGTTGGTGATGAAGCGTCGTAAAAAGTTTGCCTTGCCTTGTAGACTCTGAAGTTGAAGGATTGTGCGTGGGGGGGGCAATTGAATTATTGCCTCAACCTTGAGAGGATCGACCATGATCCCTTTTGTTGACACTATGAAACCTAACAATCATCCTGACGTTATGCAGAAGCTGCACTTGTTTGGATTTAGGTGAATCCGAAAGTAGCGACATCGTTCGAAGATAAGTCGGAGGTGTGTGGGATGATCCGTTCTCTTGCGAGATCAAGATGCTAAATCATCTAAGTAGGCTTCGACTATATGCTTGAGGTCATGGAAAGCAAAAGACATGGCCCGCTGAAAGGTCGCTCCATCATTTTTAAGACCAAAAGGCATTTTACGATATGCGAATGTACCCCAAGGACAAATGAATGCCATTTTGTTTTGGTCGTCGGGTTTGATTTGGATTTGATTATATCCCGAAAAACCGTCCATGAAAGAAAAGGCCTCGCAACCAGTACATTCATCAATGATCTGGTCAATGAATGGTGTTGGAAAATTATCCTTGAGACATGCCTTGTTCAAATCACAGAAGTCGGTACACACACAAATCGTGCCTTGTTTTTTATTGACTGTCACGGGATTCGACACCCATTGGGTCAAATGGATAGGATAGATAAAACCCACCTTTAGCAATTTCTCAACCTCAACCTTAATGGCTGCTGCTTTCTTAGGATTAACTGGACGAAGTTTTTGCCGAACATGCTTGGCATCAGGATAAGTTATGATTTCATGTTCAATTATTTTTGGATCGATACCTGGCATCTCCTCATAAGACTAGGCAAAAACGTCGCAGAATTCTTTGAAAAGATCTGTGTAGATTTGAATCTCTTAGGGGGAGCAGTCAGCTCCGACGAAAACATTCTCCACGACGCCAGGGTTTCGAGAGATATTGATCGGTATAGTTTCAGTGATAGTCGCCATATTGCCCTCGGCCTAAATTTTGTGTGTAGCTAAGAGATTAATAGGATACGACTGATCTCCCGTCATGGTCACGGTGAATTCTCCTGCTTCGATTCGGCTTAACTCTGGGAGAAAATATGATCGGTGATGAAGATCTTCCCAAGGTTTGTCCGGACTAACCATTGCTTCGATTACTGCTTTGTCTGAAGGCAAGACTAAGTCTAACAGATCAGTGTTAGCGAGAGAACCCTGAGCCCAAATAGGCTCTAGAAGTGGATCGAACTCTTGTGCTGGAGTAAGATCAATGTTAGCTGAAGCTTGCTGGATTAAAGAGTATGCTACTTTAGCGGTAGAAAAAGGCATGGACATACCCGGGTGCCCTGCCTCATCCATCGTGGTTGATGGGGAAGGAAGTACCCACGGATCATCGAAGTAAGTTGTGTAGAATGACGAAACTTGAAAAATCTCAACCTTATGGTGATTAGATATAAACTTGATATTGCCTTGAGGGGGTGGGTAATCCAAGGTACCCATCAAGGATGGGCACAAACCAACTCCTACGTTGACTACACCAGGTTGAGGAATATCAATCATCGGGACCCTGGATGCCCCCAATGCAGGGTTAGGTCTGGAGAAAGACAATTGATTGATGGTCACTAGCTGGCCCTCGTGTGGAAACAACAAGACCCGGAAAACCGTAGCAACCACAACTTGCATAGAATAAGTCCAACTCCTTCCTAACAATAAGTTATAGTCGAGGGGAGCATCAACTACCTCTACTTCGACACACACGGTCTTCCCTCCTAACTGCACAGGGAAAGAAGGAACAATGCCATGTGGTCAGAACGAATGACCGTCGAAAGCGGTGAGGAGAGTAGGTGACGGAGACAAAACAGGTTGGCCGACGACCTTCCAACATGCCAACGACATAACACATGTCGAGGCACCCTCATCAACCACTGTGCAGAATATATTTTGAGTAAAGGTTTTCATGGGATAAGCCACTACTATCTGAAACGCTACGTGGTAAGGCAGACGAGGTTTTAAGATGGTTGTATCTAACATGATTGTACCTGGATTACAAGTCTCGGTGGATCCTGGAGCGGTTAACAAGGCTTTCCTCTAAGAAGGGCAGCTTTGAAGGACCTCCAAAGCAGACATCACACAAGGGGTTTGTGATAAATCTTCCACCATAGAGTAGTTCTAGGCGGCCCTTGCATTTGGGTTATGAGAAGATTTTTTGAATGTGCCTCTAGGAATGCGTGTCATTGTTTCACCCAACGTCTTCTTGATCTGTAGAGGAAGAGATGGGAGTTCAACTTCTTTACCCTTCTTAGTAGTGTTTGGTTTGGTATAGTCATGCGCTCTAGTCGATATAAAAGCATCACCCCTCACCATGTATACGTTCGTGGATGCGGGGTTGTTCATAGGCGGAGGGGGTTCTTGGCTGCCCCCTTCCGTTCTTGCAGAGGCTTGGGTTAAATTTTGCCCATGCTGAAATGGATTAGTCAACACAATAGGCTGTTGCTGCGTCACAAACGTCTGGGCTTCTGCAAGCCGAGGACATAGATGGGTCAGGTGGTCTTCCACACACAAATTGCAT
>JASDQU010010834.1:195801-215652 GCA_032191745.1 Picea mariana | reverse complement strand
AAACAGACTAAAGGCACTCATATATCTGATCACATCCATGAGTGGCGAAGGAGACGACGTCTCATTAAGCTTGAGCTCCCTGATCAGTTACTGGCAGAATGGTTTACAAAATCATTTGTGAACGAAATTGGTAAGGATATTTCCATGGGTGGCATTGTCACGGAAGAGCAGGCTATAAGTCGTGCTCAATATATTGACCTCGTTTATTCACAAACAGGAACCCTTTACGATTTACTACCTGAGTTACCTCGTCCTTCTACTTCCAGCACTTCAACTCCTTCAACTGCCTCGCATGCCGTTGATGGCGTGGTTGGTACCTCCCAAGCCCAACCACATTCCACTTCAAGCAAAAACCCTAAATCTGCTTCTTCTAATGTTCAAAGTGCTCCATCTCCTGCTACTCCCGCCGGTAAGACTTCTGAGGTAAATGCAGTTCAATTTACCCCTACCGGTAAAAACAAATCTAAAAAGGGGAGAGGCAAGAATAAGAAAGGAAAAAATAATTCTCAAGCAGAGCTAACCAAAACTACCCCTGTTGATGATCGGGATAAGCGCAAACCACGATACCCTTTCCTTATCTGTGGTGATGATCACTACACGAAAGATTGTCCACGACGTGCCAAGGTCACTAAATTCCTTCAAGGAACTCCAAAACCACCTACACTGGTCGTTTTGTCCCAACCCTTTCCGTCTCAACAACAGGCTCAGTTGGTCATCCACGACCAACCCTCTTCTTCTACTACATCATATGTTTTGATGTGTACTGGTGAATCTAAGCAGAACAACGTTGCACTCACTACTCGAGCCAAAGATTACTCTCCTTCTAAGGAGAAGGTTGATGACTTACCTCCTTCCTTGGTACAACCCTCTCCTTCGACTCCACCTACTAACGGTCCTCTTCATCTCGAACGACCGAGCCTTGATACAGTTCTACGACCCCCCCCAAAGGGCGTCGTTCAGAAATCTACTTTCAATCCTCATGCTCGTGTTGCCCAGAACTACAACATTGTTGAAGATCTAGCCCAAGCACCTTCTGCGATGTCAGCCCTCAAAGTCCTTCAGAGTTGTCCCACACAACAGAAGGCACTGTTAAAAGCTATTGGTGGAATCGATCCAACAGATGCGAATTTGGTAGTCTTTGACTTGGAAGATCACATTCCAAGGTTACCCTCTCAAATTGCGTTCCAGATCCAAGTGCTTGTCTCTGAAAAAAACATTTGCCGAACTATTATTGATGAGGGTGCCTCGACATGTGTTATGTCTCTTGCTTGTTGGAAAGCCATTGGCTCTCCTCCTTTGAATGAATCCCAGAACACTCTTAAAGCCTTCAATGGCTCTGGTTTTAAGCCCTATGGTGTTCTTCCTTCGTTGCCCATCACGTTAGAAGGAAAAATGGTCCAAGTCGAAGTGGAAGTCTTCGACGCTCCCCTTGATTATAATCTTCTGCTGGGCCGCAGCTGGATTGATTCTATGCGCGTCGTTGTGTCGACCCTTTTCTGCCTAGTATGTTTTCCTCACCAAGGAAAGGTTATTACAGTCGACCAACTAGCCTTCTTCAATTCCAATACCCGTACTGGAAACGTACCATTTATTGCTAAAACCCCACCGGGTTATGAGAACATCGGTGTAGGCCTTCTCAAGGACTCTTCGTTAATGGGTACTTTCCCCATTCCACCGCCCGATGTTCCATGCTCGTCTTTTTCTTCCATCAACATGATCTCTATTGTGCCTCACGAACTTCCTGCATCTCACGACCCCTGGATAGTCCCTGATCCTGGAGATCATCTTCGTTACGGCGACGTCATGCCGTTAAGTCCGGTCGAATCTGCCTACCAGGCCATTCAATCGGCAACACCTTCTATTCCCTCTCTTGATGAGTTGTCTCCCAATCATTTTCATGTTATTTTTCCCACTGATGAGATGATCATGTCCGTCATGGAGGACACCCCTTGGGATGATGGGCATCATCGTTCTATCCTCTTTCTGGAGCAACACACTCTTGAGAACTACCAACGGATTTCGACTCCATCAACCGTTGTTGTCATCTCGACGGTTCCTGAGAATACACACGATGTGTTTGTTGAAGGGAACTTAAGAAATATCTCGCCCACAATTCCCATTGACATCTCCATTAAACCTGGGATTGTTGAAAATGTTCATATTGGAGCTTCGTGTTCTTCTGATGAAATCGTCACCTATACCTCCCTTTTCAAAGAATTTTGTGACATCTTTGCCTAGAGCTACGAAGAGATGTCAGGTATCGACCCTGCAATTGTTGTACATGAGATCAAGACATACCCCGGAGCTAAACCCGTCTGGCAACGCCTTCGTCCAATTCACCCACGTAAAGCGGCTGCTATAAAGCTCGAAGTCGAGAAACTTCTGAAAGCCAGATTTATTTATCCGGTGGCTCTTGCAAACTGGGTTTCCAGTCCTGTCACGATTGACAAAAAAGGAGGCACCATTCGTGTATGCATTGATTATAGGGATATCAATAAAGCTTGTCCTAAAGACAACTTTCCTACCCCTTTTGTTGATCATATTGTCGATGACTGCACCGGAAGTGAAATCTTATCTCTCATGGATGGTTTCTTCGGCTATAATCAAATTAACATTGCTCTCGAGGATCAACATAAGACTGCTTTTATTTGTCCTTGGGGTACTTTTGACTATCGAAAACTTCCCTTTGGTCTCAAGAGCGCTGGCGCAAAGTTTCAACGTGCTATGTCTTATGCTTTTCATGATATCAAGCACATCGTTCAACCCTATTTTGACGATTTACCCGCTCATTCTATGCGCAGATTCGATCACCCTACCCACCTTTGAGCCATTTTCATTCGCTATCGGTTCTATCGTATACGTTTAAATCCTCATAAGTGCATTTTTTGCGTAGAATCTGGTCGTCTTCTAGGTTTTATCGTTTCACGTCAAGGGATCCGGGTGGATCCTTTGAAGGTTGAGGCGATACTGAATCTCCCTCCTCCTTCTACCCTTCACCAGTTGCAAAGTTTGCAGGGGAAAGAAAACTTTATTCGTTGTTTTATCCCAAATTACGCCGAGATAACTCGTGGATTTACGCGGCTCTTAAAGAAGGATTCCGAGTTCTTTTGGGATACCATTGCCAATAATTCTTTTGAATCTTTGAAGTTGTCCCTCACACAAGCTCCGCTTCTTTTTCCCCCCGATTACAGTAGCGATTATTTCCTCTACCTTGCTGCCTCAGATTACACCATTGGCATGGTTCTCGTCCAAGAGGATGATGCTCACGACGAACATGTTGTTTACTACTTGATTCGAAGTCTCACACCAACTGAAATCAAGTATCCACATGTCGAGAAACTGGCCTTGGCTTCCGTCCAAGCCGTCCAACACTTCCGGCACTATATCCTCTCACGCAAGACTACAGTGATTTCACATTGCAACCCTATGCAACACATTCTTACCCGTCAATTGCTAGGGGGAAAGTACTCCAAATGGATTGTGATACTCCAGGATTTTGACTTGGAATTCGATCGTGCCAAGTCCAAGAAGTCATTAGTTTTTGCTGAGTTGATATGCGACTTTCTCCATTCTGCAATTGGAAATGTAGCAGTTGATTCATTACCCGATGAGTCGCTTTTCCTTATTAGCACTGATGATCTTTGGTATGGGGATATCATTATATATCTCCAAACCCAGACGTTCCAACCGACTTTGTCTAGTACTGAACGACGTCGCATATGCTATCAAGCTCGTCAATACATTATCCTCAGGGATACTCTTTATCATTGGGGGATTGACTCTGTTTTTCGACGTTGTCTAACGTTCGATGAAGCCAAGAAAGCTCTGAATGACTGCCATTCCAGAGAATGTGGTGGTCATATGTCTGGGTATGCTACTGCCCAAAAGATCTTATGCGCAGGGTATTTTTGGCCTTCTTTGTTTAACGACTGCATTACCGCCGTTCAGAAATGCCATGCCTGCCAGACCTATAATCAGAAAATTCATTCGCATCCTGCTCCTCTTCACCCTGTGCTTTCAGTTGGTCCCTTCACGAAATGGGGCATCGATTTCATGACATGTCACCCTCACTCAGTCGGGGGGCATGGTTACATTATTGTAGCCATTGATTACTTTACGAAATGGGCCGAGGCGATGTCGACATTTGACAACATTGGAAAGACCACAGCTTTGTTTCTTTTTAATCACGTCATAGCTCGTTTTGGTGTTCCCTAAGCTATCGTAACCGATCACGGTAGCCACTTTAGGAATTTTATGATGACTGAACTTACAGAAAATTTGGGTCTTCATCATGATAACTCAACACCCTATTATCCACAAGCTAACGACCAGGTCGAAGCAATCAATAAAGTTCTCATAACTATGCTCCGACGAATGGTAGGAATTCATAAAACAAGTTGGCACACAATGTTGTTTTTGGCATTGTGGGCGTACCGGACATCTGTCAAGTCCGCTACTGAGTTTACACCTTTTCGATTATTCTATGGTGTGGAAGCCGTTCTCCCTATCGAATGTGAGATACCTTCTTTGAAGCTAGCTGTTGAACTCCTACCCAATACTTCTGTCAAGGAAGAACGTCTATTATATCTTATGTGTTTAGACGAAACTCGATGTGATGCCACACTAGTTATCGAAGCTTAGAAAAAGTGTGTTAAGGCCCAATACGACAAGCATGTCAAGCCTCGCGTTTTCTCCAAAGGTGATCTTGTTCTTCTCTATGAACAAGATCGAGATATGTTAGGAGCTGGGAAATTCGAAGCCATGTGGCGAGGTCCTTATATCATTCGACGAGTTTTGGAAAAAGGAACTTATGAGTTGGTCGATTACGATGGTATCCCTTTGAGTGAACCCAGGAATGGGTTGTACTTGAAGAAGTACTATGCATAAAATCATCTGTGCACAAGTACTTGTATTTTTAATGTATCATACTTTTTGTGTGTTACTATAGTTTGTTTTTGTCGTTATCTGGTCTCTGCCCTTATGTGACGTTGTGTTTGATTTCTAGATGTCGGAGTCTTCGCTACCCTATATTGGCTTCGCTAATGGCGCTAACCGTATTACTCGGAACCTTGCTTCTGCTGCATGGGCAATTTACACCCCTACGAACGAACTTGTCTCTTTACAAGGTGTATGTCTCGGCCGTGCGACCAACAATATTGCAGAGTATAGCGTCGTTATTGAATTATTGGTCGATTCTATCTCGCTCGGAATCCATCGTTTGGTTGTGCTTCTCGATTCGCAGCTTATAGTACTACAGTTAAGTAATGTCTATTCTATTCAAAGTCATACTTTGTTACGGGTTTATTTGCGAATTCGCCTCTTGGAACGTTACTTTGATTACATTGAATATCAACATATTCCTAGATGTCTAAATGTATTAACAAATGCATTGGCTAATTATGTATTGGATAGACATTTGAATCATTTATAAATTAATCACATCATTGTTCACACAACACATGATAAACCGGTAGAAGTCGTCTGTATATATAACGATCAAAAGAGTTTTTTACAAAAAGTTTGTCCGAAGACCAAAATGTCAAAATTGAAGCTCATAGCTTCTACAAAGTGATGTCATGGATGACGTTCACAGTAACACACGACTGGCCTAGCAACCCTATAGAGCAGTCAACTCATAGATGCTAATACTTCTACAATATGACGTTGGTCGCGTCGTGGAACCTCTTCCAGAGGCATGTCTGGAATATCTGCAGTTAGGCCCTCTAGATTTTGTTCCACCACTTGATAATCCTCGGCATATTGTGGTGCTACTGCTACCTCTCCTCGCCGCTGAATGGGAGAAGTACCAGGAGGTCGGTAAGGTCCAACATCTGTGTTATCAGCAAACGATTTTGTATTAGTCTTTGGATGAACAAATAAAACAAAAATATTTGAATATGTTAAAAATTCAAAAACATTTAAAAAAGGAAAAATGTGTGTACTTCTTACCAAGGTCCCCCCACTGAGCATCCTCTAGAAGTACCAAGTTCGGATCTCCTCGAAAATCCAACCCGGCATAAGCGTAGTCGTCCACCATCAACATCTGCGACTGAAGCCAGTTAAAGAAAGTATCATCATACTTGATGATCGGTCCAGCTACGTGCCAGGCCATCAGCTGACACCATCTTAGCATTCTTGGCTCTCTAGGACCCAGCAAACACCAATCAACCTACAACCTCAGTACTGGGACCCTCTCTAGGAAGAAGGACACCAACAAATAACTGTACCCGAATTGCTTCAGGTCACCGCGTCTACATTTGGTTAACTGCTTTTTTATACTGCGAAGCACAGCATCTACCCAGTTGAACACCTGAGGTTCAGTACACTCAATAGAATACTGGAAGTAACTCTGTAACACCATGTGAGGAGCAGAACTCCTATCCATCCGAGCTATGGTGAATAGGATAGTACAGAGGGTCAAATCTTGTACCCCCCAAATTGTTACTTTTCCTTTCTTTCTCTCAGCCTCAGGAACGCAGTGTATACGGCAGTAATCACTCATCTTTAGCCCACCACCTCTACTACCGGTTAGGCTCACATAGTACTCGCGCCGAGACAATCCAGTCAAAAAGTAAATGTCCTCAATGTCTAAGGACAGTGTGTGAGCCCCCACATGAAATACTTGCTGATCAGGGTCCCACATACGCACCAGGTACTCTAATAATCTGACTTGGGCCCTCATGCCCGGGATACGAAAGTATTTTAAGAGCCCACGGTCTCTCAAAGCAGCTATAGTAGGAGGATGATTTTTGGCATTTGCATTTTCTTCTTCGTGTTCCCTTTCGCGCCATTCAAGCACCATTTTTCTGGCCAATTATCTACACAAGGAGCACCAAAAGAAGATTAGCAACACTTTTCATTGATTGGTTCTTGTTCTTTGGGTAAATTTTTAAAAAAAATTGCACCAAAAGAAGATTAGCAACACTTTTCATTGATTGGTTCTTGTTCTTTGGGTAAATTTTAAAAAAAAAATTGAGCATTGCGGTTCTCGCAGGTGCCCTGTGTGCATAGTGCGAGAACCTCGCAGGCTGCCCATGGCTCACCTGCGAGAATCACCCATTCTTGCAGGTCCCGTGTAGCCTGCCTGCGAGAATGGCAGCGCGCAAATAGGGCTTGTTAAATCAACCCAAAAATGAAAATTTAACCAATAAAATCGCAAAATTAAACCATGAATATGTTCAGGACAAAGAGCCTACCTTACTGTCACAAATGGCTCGCTGAATGGTCTCTCGTAGCTCTCGCAATCTGACGCCGAACTTGAATGGTAAAAGAGGGGTTTTTTGAGCTCAAAATAGTGGAAAGGTAAAAATGATATGGTAAAAGAGTTGTTACTCCTTTTTATTTACTTTTACTATGTCATTTGGTTTTTTATGATTATTTATATATTAAACCCTAATCCCTAATGTCATTTTGAGTGAACCTTTTGCAGGCATAATGATTTTGATAGTCAAATACAGGGATACGGACATATTTTTCTTTGTCGTCGCATGTTTTTGATTGTTTTTTATGGTTTTTATATAAAAACCTCGAGCATAGTTTTTGGTCCGTTCTCGTGCTCGCAAATACATGCGAACGCGATTGAGCATACTTTTATCACTTTTTCGGGCTCGACAAGGTTATACGAAAAAGGAACCCCCCTGGAGTCCTCTCTAAGCTCTTTTCAGACTCTCTAAACATGAAAAGATCATCGAGCGACCTTGCTATTTTCATGCTCGATAAAGTATTTGAAGTATGCATTGGGTGAGCGGTAATTTATCTCTTTTTTGGTCTTATCTCGACTATTTTACGAAAAAGGAACTAAGATAGTTCTCTTTTGAGTGTTTTTCCGGACTCTATAATCATGAAAAACCTTCGAGTTTTCTATCGTTGGAGTCGTTAAACAAACATCGACAGACCCGTAATGGGACCGAACCACTCCTTCTTAGGGTTCGTTAAACATACTCCAAGGGACTCATCCAAAGGATGAGCTTACATCAACAAGCATATGTTATCCTCCTCAAGCTTGCGTAAAAATAAAAAAGGTACTCACCAGAAATGGTGGGGAAAAATTTTGGAAAGGGATATGTTTTCATCCTCATATTAATTGGCAGTAAGTGTCGCTCTTGAACATGACACCCCCTATTTGTCATTTGAAGCCGGTTTGGGAAATCCATTTGTCTCTCATGCGATTTGATACAAGTTCATTCCCTGTGTCACCTTTGAGTCAATGCTACCTAATCTTTGGTCGTGTCGTTCATATGTTCAAGAGAAGTCCATCTGAAACCTATATTGAGTCGACCATCTGCAGTTATCCATTCTCTTTGTGTCGGCCTTCCCTGTGTCCAGTTCGACTTACATCATACTATGTTCCACCTTCAAAATCTGTTACTCATTTCGTGTCATTGATGGGGGATACATCAAGGCCCTCCTGTGATGATTTTTGTTCCATCGACTTCAGCTCATTATCCGGAATCAAGACTTATAAATTATTTGGTACCTTGGAGCTTGCATGCCTCAATGGCAGGTTTCCTCGCTTTCGATAGTGGGTTTACATCATTGACCCCTGATCGAAGGATTCCATCGGATGTTCAACTTCAACTCATTTATTCACATTCGAGAGATTGTACTAGTGTACCTTGGGAGTCATTGACATTAATGGTGATTTCCCTCGCACTTGTTCACGGTTTCATCAATGACCGATAATCAAGTGGTTTCTACCATGTTCGACTTCAACACATGTAATCACATGGTTAGATTCGTACTTTTGGCGACGAGATTGAAGACCCTGGATATCATCTTTGTCCAGGTTGCGATGGAGAATGTATGATCTGCGACACATTGATCCACTATGTATGTCTCGTGGCTATGTTGTCTTGATTTGAAATTTCTCGTATAGATCCACAGTGTATTTCTGGTGGCTATACTACATTTTGACAACATGGATCCACAAAGTATGATTGGTGGCCATGACCTAGGTCTATAATTGTCATCAGTATATGATCTGAGTATGGGAATGCCTACCTCAAAATTGGTATATATGATATCCTGTCGATGCTTGGATGTTCGCAGGTTTCCGATTAGGTGCGCTCCTGACCTCCGACATACACACACACTCAGTTTGCAAAGTATTTTGGTTGTCACTGATTCCACCCTCATACTTTGGGGGGCATTCTATTACCCATGATTTTGGTCGTCATGATGATGTATTGATGATGGTGTACTCAGGCTCTTCATAAGAACTTTCTCCTGAGAAAAGTTACTTTCATCTCTTCTTAGAAAACTCATTTTTTGAAGAAGGTTCGCAGGCTGCTAGTATATTTGGGTGCGAGAATGACCCATTCTCGCAGGCTGCCTTAAGCCAGGGTGCGAACACCTCGCACTGTGTTGAACTGCTAGGGTGTGAACTCTTCCTAAAGCAAGGAAAAAGATGAATTCTCGATGCTTCTAGAAGGGAATCTTCTAGAAGGATGGGTTGGCATTCGAATGGTTATCCTAGTACTGGATTCCCTGATATTTTGGGATCATTCCTATCCAAGTAACTAATTCATTCTCTTCTATATATTGAGGGAATTCTCATGGAAAAATTTAGAAGCAAGATTCATTAGAGAATTAGTGAAAGAATTGTGTGAAGGACTGAAGCTTGAACAGCAGCTTGGAGACTCTAGCAAAGTCTATCAAGGTTTTGATCTTCTCCATGCAAGGATTGAGCAAGTGTGTGTGTCAGAGCTAGGAGTCATCGAAAGGAAGTTTGGGACATCAAGGCTCAGGTTGTAATCTTTACTTTCCATTAATATGATACACTGGCATGTCCCTTTCCTATAAAGCTATTTCCACTTGATTGTATAATTCCTTGATCATATACATAGATTGATTGTTGAATAGATCGTGATATCTTCACTTTGGTTGGTTTGTGTTGTCTCGGTCTTGGCTGCACGAGAGCACTGGAGCAAAGCAGGATCAACAAAGACCATAGGAAGTGATAATAAGGTATGTTATTTGTTCTTGCCTCCTAGTTAATTCAATGGTCAAAATCTAGGGAAAGAGTCATGTCCTGTCTTGCTTTGTTCTAGATCCAGGTGGATCTAGGGAGATCGGTTAGTGTCCGCACCTACGGATTTATCCTATAACACTCTTGTATGTACTCGCCATTCTCTTGCTTTTACAAATATGCATTAAGTGTTGTTTAATGCTAAGAACCATTTTGCAAGCTCCAAAATGATCGTCATTAATGGCGAAAGGCTTGAGGAATTACTCATTAAATTGCATTAATTCTCCATTTTCCAAGGGATTATATTATTGTCATCTCTCTGAAAATATTTATTTGAATTCATTATCCAACTGAGGAAATACTCCCATAAACCTAGGGCAGCATCAGCTAGACAATAGTTTTGTGGTGATACTTTAAATATCTTTGGTCATGAAGACCAGAACTTTTAGTGGTCAAGAGCATATTCATATTATTCATCTCCTCATGCACACAAAGACGTAATTTGGGCATTTGGAGTCGCTCGCATCAGGTGTGTTCCTAATGTTTTTTACTATAAAGAACTTATTTCATGGTGTGTAAAGTATGTGCCAAGCCAGCTAATTATACAACTCCAAGATGATTCTCTGATTTCCTTTTCACTGCAAGTTTTCTGTAAGATGTTGAAACTCCCAGAGCCGACACTAACTTTCAAAGGAGAAGACTGCAGAGAATTTTTGAAGAAACATAACAATGGGCTTGACCTTCTACCTGAATATTTGGAGAATCCTACATCTATCCTAGAAGACATAACCATAATCCAAGTCGAGTCTTTCAAAAAACCCTATCGAGAAATTGTGTGGTTGTTTACCAATTTGACAGGTCAGGAAAGAACTACTACTATCTCTCGCATAAGTTTATATATTGTATCTTTTACAGTGAAATAACATGCCATCTTTGACTGGGGAAAATTGATTTCTATCGAAATATCATCCCAATTATAACACTATAAAAAGGACAAAAAATTATTTATGGCTTCTTATTTGATATTTGCTATTGTATATTGTTTTCAATTTTAAAACTTGACCATAAGTAAGAGGGTGAATCGTGAAATAGATCCAGTTATCTTCTGGTATCAGGAACTATGGAGACATAATACCCCTCTATATTTTTATGAAGTTTATAATGATTTTGTCTCAGTCTTCAAAAGGTTATTGTTGGGCTAAAATACTTCAAGGATATCTGACCATGCTAACAGATTCTTAGAGAAAAAAGGAACGATAGAAAAAATGGAGAATCGCAGTGTCATAAGGATATTATGTTCCAAATAAAATCCTTATTTTCTCTTGTATAATGTATCTGAAAAATTATTCATTATATAGGTGGCAAGGAAATCCAACTTATGGCTACGTTTTTTCCATGAAAAAAGGAAAAATCAATTTATCCCCTTGCCATGGAAGATTGGAGATTTCATGTTCAAAAACATAAATAAAATTGACAAGTTTGTAAATCATTTCAACAATGTGAATTTAAAGTATGTTGGAAAGATAAGGGGCTTTGATCCTAACAAAATATTTGTAGGACATGTGCTTTCGGTGGGATTCAGTAACTCGTTCATCCAGACTATATTGAATGAAGAAGAATAAGAAGGTAACAACCAAAGTACTCATGTACACGATGTTGGTGACCTAGAAACGATACTCAGTACTAATGATTTTTATAAGCAAAATGGAAAAGGTCCTAGTGAAAGGTGCACCCAATATCCAGTTGTTACTCCCAAGAATACCACATCCCAGAGAAATGCTCCAACGGCTCACCCAGTTAGAAAGGTTTTCAACGGTAGTTCAAGTGGAGGGGGAGAGAAGAATCCTCCCCCTGGGAAAATCGAGAGTTCGCATAAGCTCCCCGTGAGAAATAAGATGAATAATTTAGTGCAAGAGGAAGAGGATAATCTTATAGAAAACGACATCCATAGATTTTCTTTGGAAGACATGGAGCTAGAAGTATATATTGAGAAAATATTTCCTGCAATGGAACAACCAAAAAATATGGCTCAAGAAAATTCTTTATTGGAAGTCGTTGCAAATGATACCTTTAGTGAAGAAGAGTCCTTCACTTTTGAAAGTGATGTTTTTGATAAGAAGTCTAAAAAGTTGATTCTAGAAAGAAGTGACCAGAAGAATAAAAATGGAAAGTCTCGCTCAGAGGTCAACCTGAAGAACATGCGACCATCCTAAATTTCTAAAATCCACAGGACAACTGGGGATTCTCTTGACGATTCTATTGATGGTCTGGAAGCTGAAAATGCTAAGTTAAAATAAAGGATCGGAGAATTGGAAAATTCCTTATTGCTTCTTCCAATCCTGGCAAGTCCTTTATCAATCGTTAAACCAACCACACCCGCCATTAAGTTAAAAGGATCTTCAATTTTATTCACAACAGTCCGAATTTATGTATATAAAAACACTAAAAAGAGAATGTCATTGATAACAGAAGCATGGGATGTATCAAAAAATATTGTTTATTTCAGCTCAAGGGAACATACTTTTCATGAGTATTTGCAAGTTGATTTAAAGAATGAAGAAGGTTTATACGTTGATGTTGTCTTTCCATTTGGAATAAAATTCTCAAACATGACATAATTGAAAAGAAGAGAAGAGGATCTCCCTTCTCCAAGTAGAATTAAACAGCTAAATGCTTGTTGGAAAGAAACTATCAAAAAAATGATTAACATTGTCCAAGCATGCAGCAAATCCATAGTAAAAAGAGAAGAATTGTTCAAAAGACTCACAAAGATAGATCTGGCAGGGAGCACTGATGAGGTACAAGACCCTAAATTAATTCTCAATTCAATGTTTATGACAAAGAAACAACTTTATGAACAAGTTGAGATATTAAAAGGGTTATCAACTAAGAAATTGTATGGCATAATTGAATATAATGAAGAATAAATAGATAATTGGTTGGTTGATTATTCTGTAAAAAATCAATATATTGAGGAGGAAATACATGGAATTTTGCATGACTTAAGAGACTTGGAAGGAAAATTATTCAATATTAAGATCAGGCATGAAATAAATGTTGCACCAATGAAAAACTACATTGAATATTGGTTTAAAAAGGCAATTGATAAACTAACTAAAGAAGGCCAAGAAGCAACAATTGAGACGGTTCCTATAACCGTCAATGAGGACAATAAAAGGACAGCAGCAAGCAAGTGAATGAGAGAGAGACCATCATAGTAAGTTTAAGTTGATCTC
This sequence comes from Picea mariana, assembly GCA_032191745.1. Lineage (NCBI taxonomy): Eukaryota > Viridiplantae > Streptophyta > Pinopsida > Pinales > Pinaceae > Picea > Picea mariana. The sequence continues at coordinate 202,449 of JASDQU010010834.1, read as the reverse complement.
ATCTTGCTTTCTTTATTAGTTTTTCATCCAGTTACTATGCTTTTTTTACTAGAAAGGTTTAACCAAAATCTGATATCTCCTTCCTGTCTTCTTTCTAGGTCTTGCTACTCTGTCATCACCCACCATATTCTTTCCACAACTTACTTCTTGTTTATATTTTCTTTATGGTCTGTGGGAGCCCCAATATCAGTCCTAAGGACAAACGCATTTAAATTTCAAAGCTTTGTAACATACTCTATATTTTTCAGAAATCCCAAGAGAACTATTTCGAGATCCGTTTTGACAGTATTTTATAACTCTGATTTTTTAGTATAAAATATTTGAGATTGATCTATCATTTTCTTTATTTGATCTTCAGATGTGTTTACTCTATTAAAGTTCTCTTATGCGTGCAGACCATCTTCTTTTATTTTATGTGATCAGAAATCTTTAGTTTAACTATGATAGATGTGAGGAAATTTTTCTTATCTTTTCAAATATGTGATGTGTGAGGTTCCTGGTCATCTCTCAAGAACTCTCTTTAAAAAAAAAAACTTTTTGTTTTAATGCAATCTTTATATTTCTTTGAATATCATGGCAGACTTTATCAAAGTCCTATATTATTTTGAAAATCTAGAATTCTAAGAAAATATTGAAACAAAGAGGAGTACCACCTCTATAAAAACGCAAGGGGATTTGTATCCTCGTGAGGTTGTCATTTCGGTCTGAACAGATTCAAGCATCAACAAGTACTAGCAATAGTTCATGCATGTGTTTCTTGGCCTTCAAGAGTGCCAACAATCGCTAGCCTTATGACCAATTTTCTTGCAATAGAAACAAACTAATCCATACATTTGCGTTATTTGATGATTCTTTCTATCTTGGTTTCTTGGTACCCCAAGATTTGGAGCGAATATGGATGGTGGAATCATATATTCGTTGCCTTGTTTCAAGCTTATACAAGCATATTTGAGTAGTCTGTTGCACATGGATTCTTTTTCAGTTCCTCTTGCCTTAACGAAAGTGGTTTGAGTTGCACTTGTGTTGGTTGCTTGTCCACTAAATCCTGGGCCTCCATGCTTGGGCCTCTACTAAGCTACAATGGGAATCAAAATCCCTTGGCCTTCCTTGCTTTTCCATTTTCCATCATAGCCCATTTTCCTCATGATCTTGGAACCAATTCCTCTAGTGTGCTTCTCAAAGTCACCAAGGGTTTCTTGAGAAATGGTCTTAGAAGGCAAGTTTACCATGCTTTCCTCCATCATGGTACTAGCTTCAATAGTGGAACTGGTAGGGGATTCATTGGTCTCTTGGAAAACTACTTCTAGATTCTTCAAGGCCTATTCCTTCGCTACTCAATCCTAGTATAGGTGATCAGTGACCTTGGTCAACCTCTCCTCTTTCCAATTATCCAATTGAATGGACTTCTCCCCAAACTGCAAGAGCTTCAATTTGATGTTGTATAATTCTTCCCTCATGGTGATGAAGGAGTCCTAGCACTTGGAAATCTATTTCTCCAACTCATCTTCTCTTTGCCTTCAATACAAACTTTCTTCTTGGATCTTCCTATTGAAGTCTCTCAACTCTTCCAACTTCTCTCTTTTCAATTTTTTTCCCATGCCAGCTTCTTCAAGGTGTCTAGCGAACCTGATCTAATACCATCTTATTCGTAAATGGTGGGCCTATGGCCTGTCCATTTCACCAATGTGGATTCTTTGTGGAATTTGTATTTTTTTCTTTGTTCGTTGGGTTGTTTACTACTTGGTTTGCATTGCTTTTGGTCATTAGTCCAGTACCAACTATGTTCCCAAACTGTATCCAATACTATCAATGAAGAAAATATTGAGTGGGTGGATTTAATCATCCCATAGTGAAGAAAAATGCAGAGGGGGTGAATTTAGATGACCAATAGTGAAGAAAATGTTCTTTGGATGAATTTAGTATCTCATCAAAGGAGAAAAAAACTGAGGGAAATTTTGAGCACTCAAAATAAGATAAAAATAACTAGGGGCGAATTTAGACATCCAACATCAAAGAAAAATGACCTAGGACAAGTTTAGACACCCAACATTGGAGAAAAATGACTTGGGGAAGGTTTAGACACTCAACATTAGGTAGAAATGACCTCGGGGAAAGGGAAGATGCCCAACTAAATAAAAACGACCTAGCAATGATTAACTCCAACCAGCTTCTCAATTGGGATGCCCAACACTAAGAAAAACACCCAATGGGGTATAATTTGCCCAAGCAAAAAGAAATTCACACAAGAATAATATAAAACTCCCAAAAGAGGGAATAAAATTTGTGGGTGAGTGGAACCTTAGTCAACAATAAAAAAACAATGCAACTTAGAGAAGATTGAGTTAATGAAACTTGCATCTATTAACCAAAACAAAAATTTCAAGCAATAAAATTCAAACCAGAACCACAATATACCTCACAGAGCAGATTCAACCCACACATTATAAACAATAGAGATTTATTTTTCTTGGTAAATTCATTACAATGGGTGAGCTATGCATGCCCAGAAAAGTCATGCATTGTTACTCATGAAAAGAAATGCAGATTTCCATGGCTCAGAGATGCCTTCGCTAATCATGGGCAGGCTCCTTGACTCCTTTTTCCACCGATATTCAAGCAGGATACACTCTTAGATATATCATCTTTGCAAACTTCCCAAGTTCTCCTTGTCTCCCCCTTGTTTCCCTTCACTACATCCCTCATTTTTAATGTGCTCCCTTTGGAAGGCCAACCATCACAATAGTTACTTATGCTTCCAATTTTTGCCAAAAAGACAAACGGGAAGAAAAATAATTACAAGTTTATTAATTTTTTTACAAAATGTTTTAGGTGAGGATCCAATTTGTTGTGATTTGTGTAGGGTGAATACTCACACCACAGAGAATTTGCATTCCATGTGGGCACTAGTGAAGTGGTTTGAGAGGGGTTCATTCCAGATAGAGGAGGTAAATTTTGAAGCAAGCAAGGGAGGGGGTTGAGTGTTGGGTGTGTATTATATTCTTTGCATGACAAAAATTAGTAATTGTGTTGCACCGAGGATGTGGGGAGGGGGGTTGGGGGGGGTTCTATCCCACTCATGGGTTCAGGGGTAGAAACCCCGAAAAAAAAATTGGCCAATTTTTTGCATCCATTTTTAGCAGTTTTTTGGCACATGGTTATTGTCGATGGTTTTGTAATTTTGATTAAAGAATTAGGTTTGTTGACTAATATGGGTCAATGGATTATAGGTTTTGTATGTCGTGGGATCCTATACATATTGTATTGTAAACAATGAATATATATGATGAACAAGAATTAGAGGTTCAACTCTAAACAGGTTGTTGGTTTCCCTGGTTTGGGTTTCCAGGGTAAAATCTCTATATAATGTGTGTTTGTGCCATTGTGTCTTTTATTTTTTTATTAAGAATCCATTTTCAGTAATGAATTATACAAGGTTAAATTATATAGTGAATAGGATATGGTGAAATTTATAGAGGTGGGTATGGAGGAGGATATAGAGATGACCGAAATTTTAGGTGCACATTCCCCATCAAATGCTACAATTGTGATGAAGTAAGGCACATCTTCTAAGATTGTCCACAATTGTCGAGGAGGGTGTGATGTGTCCATTGTAGGACCATATTTCATGTGGTAGGGAACTATCCTGACCTAATATCCAAGTGGGAGACTAGAGAAAGACAATGAAATCCAAACTTAGTGAATTTATAACCCTAGTCTATTGTTGGAGATTAAGATCCTCAAATTAATGTGGTGACCAAAGGAAGGGCTCACACAGGAGCTAATGTTTTTTTACAAAATCCTCCCCATATAATGAATTCCACTCCTGCAAAAACTAGGTTTGATGCAGTCAAGAAGAATACTTATTATAAGGAAATCATGGAAGCATTACAAGAAATAGTTGCTAAGGTAGGCCACAACACAAGCAATACTTCAACGGGTTGAAATCCTCCTAATCATCTGTAGTAGGAGCATAACCAAGGATCATTGTAGGGAGCTAAAGGAGAGATTTCCTCAATGGGACTAATTCTTTGGTTCTTAGAAACCTTCATTGGGATCATATATGATGAGGAATTAATGAGGAAGTTGTGATTGGATTTTGGCAAGTTGATTGAGGGGGGGGAGAGAAACCTATCTATGCTCCCTTACCTAAAAGAAAAGTTCAACAAATAGATCGAATGAAAAAAACATCAAATCCACTGGGAATTTAAGATGGATGTTCAGATCCATGGATACGAGGTGAGGAATGTTATGTTGGATCTAGGATCTTATCTAAACATCATCTCAAAGAAAATGTGGGAAATTATGGGATATATAATATTGTAGTTGTTGAATCAATATAGGATATATCATATTGGCCACCTAGAGGATGTCGAGGTCAACCTTGGGAACCATAAATACAATGATAGATTTCAAAATTTAAAATTGTTGATGAAAAGTGTAACATACCTTCATTATTAATATCAAAAGTAGGGCCTATCGGTCTAACATTTCATTGATGGCAATTGTATGTAACTCAAAATTCAATACCTTAAGACCACTTACAACAAAGAAACACTTCTATTAATTAATATGATAGAGTTTGACATTACACTAGTCAACATAAGGTCAAGCTTTCAATATTTAAATGCAAGGTCTACATTGTAGTTTGTTTAGACAACAAAATCAAGTTGAAAATCTCAATTTAATTAGAGATAGCACTTCACAATTTTCCACATAATACCTTTTAAAAATTATGAAACTTAAGCATAGATAGCATAACCAAATTACAATATGTGTAAGCATATGATTCACATACTAACTCTATTTCAGAAGTTCCTCAATCATCTCAACTCGTCAATTCCCTAGAATCTCTTAGATGGAGATCTTGTTCTCTTTAAAAGAGGACAGTCATAGGGTTTAGAGTTAAGGTTCTTAATCTCATGCATATAACACATTCTCCATGGTCAGAAGTGTGATTACATGATCATTAGGGTCATATTAAACATAAGAAAATTATTTATTTTTATCTATAGGATTCTTACCTAATTATTATTTAATCTACATGCCTATTGCCTTATTAATAACTAATGCATGGTTATAGAGAATGGAATAAATAATTATATAAAAGGAACTCATAGTATCGAGGCTAGAAAATGATACAATCCATCATACAATAGAGGAAAATACCTCACATAATCTTCAAAATCATTTGCAACATTTACACAATAATCTATGCATAGCTTTCATATAATTTCAGGGGTATGGGGGATCTAGCCTCCTCCTTATTTCAAGAGGCCAATGTAAGGGTAAACATGGTTCACACCACTAAATAACCATCTCATTTAATCCCTTAAAAACATTCACATAAAATTCCAAAACTTTTCATATACAACAAACACAAATTGTTTGGGGTATGGGGGATTTGAGTATCCCTTCTTGACCTAACTATATTTTCACCTTATGGGGAATTAAATGGATGAATATAAATCCAAAATTTGGTGATCATGTGGATATTTATTTCAGCTACTTGTTGTTAAAATTTGAATGGCAATGGACACCACATGGCCAATTTATAGTAGAATTTCATCTACATACATTTTGTGTTTTTAGGGGTCGTACCAGAAAAACTAAGGCTCATTTTTGTTGATCATGTAGATATTAATACCAACTAGTTTTTGTTAAAATTTGAACTCCAACAAACACCATATGGCCAAGTTATAGTAGAATTTCATCTATAACCATTTTTAATTTTTAAGGGCCATACAGGCAAATCAGAGACTAATTTTTGGTGATCATGTGGGGATATGTACTAGATAACTCCACTCCAAATTTTGTCTTTATTATAATTCATATGAAATAATTTCACTAAAGATACAAAATCAGTTTTTAATGCATTTCTACAAATAGCTTGCATGCATGAGGTTTATCAATGCATTATCATACAAATTTTGTAATTCAATCAATTATAACAAAAACCATTCACTTAATGACATATACATAATTTCCATGGCATGAAATCAAAATAAAAAAATGCTAGCATGCATGTACATTTCATAATGATTGATATTTTAATCAAAAATAAAGAATAATACACTTATCCTTCATAAACTAAGTTCCAAGGCCACTTATTGTGGGTGAACCATTGTCCTCCCAACCATAGGAAAATCTTTTGTGGTTCCACCCCCATGTTGGGCTATGAGACCACCATGGTAAAGAATCGTTTTCAAGGCTCCCAATTCACACTTCTATTTACCAAGGTTTCCAAACCAACCCATAAAGCCAACAAAAGTTTAAAGGTTGAAGAAAGTACTTCCCTAATCAATATTGGTGTCTAAGCCCACATGTCAGTGCCTCTTTCATATCTACAAGGATCTTATATGCTCTTGTTTTCATCAAGAACTCTATTCTCTCCTCAAGAATTCACTTTTTTCTCAAGTTTCTCTTCCTGATTCGAATTCTCTTTTTTGCATGAATGAAGGAGAGGGAAAGGAAGAGTCCTAATCCAAGTCTTCCACTTCCTGAATGATAGGGATCAAGAGTCCTAGTTGAACTCTCCTTGATTGCATTAATATAGGAATTATTTGTTTCAATATATGAGGTAGGTACTTAAGGATAGGAAACAATTACTTAAAGTAATTAATCATTTCACTAGGCTAGTAATTGTAATAT